>JAOVVB010233984.1:0-10033 GCA_028570985.1 Heterobranchus longifilis | reverse complement strand
AACTCGGCACGTCATTGACGGACGCGGACTCTTTAAAGACGGACAGATGGACTGATGGACATCTTTGCCCTATCAACCTCTCCACCCCACCCCCCTTTCCCGGTCAGACACAACAAAGCTCGCCGTGGCTGTCTGTTTTTCTGTACGTATGCTCAAACCGCAAAGAGCTCTGCTTCTCAAAGGTCAGCCGAGGGCCAGCGTGTTTGTCAGGCCAATCGATGGCCTGCCGCCATCAGAAACACGCTCAGTAATGTAGCGGGTAGGTCAGCCTACTGGCGGACAGCGCCCACCACCACTTCCCTGGTGGGAGGTCGTCGCCAAGGAAGGTAGTGTGTGTGTGTGTATGTGTGTGTGTTTAACATCGGTGGCTGAGGATATCTGTGAAAAGTGGGGGGAGTATCTTTTACTCACCCTGCATATAATCAATACCATCCAGTGCTATTATTCTGTGTGTGTGTGTGCGTGCGTGCGTGCGTGCATGTGTGTGTGCGTGCGTGTGTGCGTGCGTGTTGTGCAGTTATCAACAATGACAGGGGATCAAGGAACTGGTGTGTGACAAAGAGGAATGGTGTCTAATTCAAGGTCAATAAGGCCTGTGTCACTTCTTGACTTTCAGAGAGGGGAGGGAGGAGGCATTATGTTCCTGTTGGTTACCAGAGCAAACACGACATCCCTGCTGGAGCTCATATCAATTTGTAATTTGATCCCCAGTCACAGCAAATGATGTCAGCGCAGGTCGCTTTTGCAAAATGACCCTGCATTTGTCCGTTATCGTTGTCAATTTCTGTCTTCAGTGTCGCACTGTTTTTTCTGTTGGCAAGCTTTTTTTTCTCCTTTGACTGATGATAATATTCAGAAATGTTATTATTCTTCATTTCGTGTGGAGTCGTAAATAAAAATATTGATGGTGTGCTAGTGCTCAAAGTCTTCATAGAGGATTGAAAAAAGCCTATTTCTGGTTTTCTGCATATTCTGTGCTTTTTCTTAATTATACTAAAAATTGAAGGCAGTATTAAGTACATTTAGTATATATTTCCCCCCTAACATAGTTCCTTCACAAGGGCGTTTAATTTAATTTCAGCATATGATCAGACAAATGTGCTGTATGTCCTTTGTTTCCCTCCTTTCAGTGTGACCACTAATTTGCTAAGACCAGCAGCACCTTCTCCTCATGCCAGTACATCTTTTAATAACTCTATTAATCTAATCGTCCACTAATTGGTCAAGATAGCCTTTTCCCTTGTGATTTTTATCATAGAGCAATTAAGAGCCCAGTAAAACCTGCTGAAATCACAGTGTCTTGTTAAAATGGCTTGATTGACACATTGTTTTCTACATTATAGAGAAGGGTGTTTTTTCAAGCTACTTTACTTTAATAAAATTAAATATAACAGCATTTGAATAAAATTGCAATGACAAAATGCCAGTGACTGATAAATCTTTAATATAAAAATTGTACAAGAATTCTGATACAAATTACAAGAGGTATTTGGACAAAATATGAATAAAATTCCATTTACATCCCAAAACCCTTATGCATTTTATGCAAAAACCATAGACAGTTATGATACAGAAACAAATACAAGAAAGGCAAAAAAAGAAAGAAACAAGAGTCTTTTAAAAAGAGGACTATTTTTTCCCTCCTGTCTGCAAATGGGAAACACCTGTTTAGGTAACATACAGTATTCATGAGGCTTCCAAAATCACCATTTTGACACCTAAGTGACGCTCCTCTGCTCTGTTCGTTCTTTGCAGTGCGGCGATGTAGCCATGCTGTCGAGTGCCAGTGCCGTAACACGGGCGTTTTAAGACACAAATGCATTTGATACACAAAAACACAAGTGAAAACAAAAATCTAACTTCACCAGGGTCTTCAAGCTTATTTATACTTTAAGACTGTAAAATATAATCGTCACAATGGAAAACATTAGATGAATTCATTCTCGACATTTCACAGGTTCCAGTTCAAATTAATGAGGGTATTTCTTTTTTTTTTTTGTAGAACATAACACATGAGACTGAAGCATCTATACAAATATGTGTGTATTTTTTTCTTCTATCTGCATATTAATTATGATGTCCCATCAAACATTTTAATCCCACTTTGTTCCATGAGCTACATTAACTGGACAGTTTGCGTGCGGTGTCACCTCTCATCCTCTCTGCTTACACTTATTGTACTCACTCACTCACTGTGTGACGTGAACAAATCGGACAGTGATTAACAGGTCAGCCGCTTCATCCGCTGCTCCCTCTGCGTGCTATGTAGAATTACAGAATAATTGATGCCTGACGCTCCTCTAATGAAATATTAAAGATTCACTCCAGTGGTCTGGGCCAATGAGGTGCTCTAAGTGACGTGTTCCCGCGGATCCAAATCGTGGCCACTAGGTATAGCAGAATGCACCTGGGCCCATGTGGTTGGAGAAGTAAGAAAGACAAAGATTGGATTGGGGGCTTTCTCAGAGGAGAGGGGGAAATTGGTGGTCATTTCTCAGAGGAGAGCAGAGTGTAGGGGAGAGAGAGAGGGGTGGAAATGTGAGGGGTTGCTCGATCGCTCTCCAGCAGGCAATCTAGAAGAAGCGGCCAATGACTCCTGGGGAGTCCTGGCCCTGCTGCTCTCTTGCTCTCTCTTCTCCCTGTGTTCCTCTCTTTCTCCCCTGCCTTGTTAAGTGACTGCCGCGAGGCTCCAGCCAGACCACTTTCTAAGCCCAATCCCTTCCCACCATCTCTCCCTTCTCTCTATCTCTCTGTCTTGCCGTCTGTCTCCCTGGCTCTGCCGGACAGTCGTTTGCATGTTTTCTCAACTCTGTTTCCAGCCTCTTGCAGCTCTGAGCTCTGCTGGCACCACCAGCACCATGCAGGACTCCGAAGGAGCCCGTAGGAGGTGGGAGAAGGGTGCTGTGAGGGAATCTCTTTTCATGATATTCAAGTTTTCTGCCTGGCACACACAAGTACACAGATAGAGGTCATGCAATGCAGCTGCTGCTTGAGAAATGGACAGCAAAGAACAGGACATAAAGAGCGTGGTAGAGGCTGAAAAAACAAGTCCGAAAACTCGCGTTTCTCATCAAGAAGGGCATAGAAGCTGAGGTTATTTGGGCAGAGCACATTTATATTAATTTCTGATATGTTGGATTTGGTACGTACAGCTCTCTTAATTCTAGAGAATTCAAATCAATCTGTGATAGGGATGCACTGAATGTGAAATTCTCGGTATATCGATACCGATGTTTAAAATAACAATTTGGCCAATAGTTGATATCAATGTTTTTTGTGTTTGTTTATTTTGTTTTTGTTATTTATTACCCCCTTTGTGCCAGGGTAACAAAGCCAAATCCTCATTAAATAAAAGAAAATATTAATAACTGAACTGTTTTAAAGTCATTCAGCCCTTCATTACATAATCTTTAAATGAGCACAAATTCAATCAATATTGAATTTAACCTTTCATGTGAAAAAGATTATTTTTTGAAAAATAACTGTTTCGAAAGCCTTTTTAACCTTTTAATACAACACTTAGCTAACGCACAATTGATGCAACACAACAGATAAACATGGGCCACTGCAATCGTTAAATTACATCTTATTTGCCGATTGCAGTCAACAAGGTGAATATCGGCTGATAAATCAGTGCATCCCTAATCTGTGAGCTTGCTGGCCTTTTTAATATATTTTCTGAATTAAACTGTGTCCTCTTTAGGTAAAATGTCTCAAATTATTAGCTGTTGGATATTTAAAATTAAATAATAATAATAATAATAATAATAATAATAAGAGCTTTGGACTTTCCATGCCTGACTCAGTGCTAGCTCACACCATTCTCCATTGTGACATATTAGCTTTCTATGTAGTGGCAGCAGCGATAATGTTAATGCTAGATGGAGAGTTTAATTTCCTGTAGTGAGAATACGCTCTATATTTCTCTGACCCCATCTCCTCCATCACTAGAGGTTAACAAGTCATCTAGCTCTTGTCATCTTTCTGGCCTGTAGGTAGTAGGAAGCACATGTAAGTGTGCGCCACTCTCCTGTGTGTGTGTGCGTGTGCGTGCGTGCGTGTGCGTGCGCGTGCGTGTGCGTGTGCTCATGTTTGTATGGTTGTGTGTTAGAGAGACAGCTGTCAGCAGGGTTCCTGGAGTAGCACTTTTTTATTTCTGCCAGAGCGAGGGCCGGGGGGATTGAATGAGTGAATGAGGCAGCAAGCGCCTCAGTGAAACCCACTCCTGGGAGAAGGCAGGGGTTCCTGTACTCAATTTTCCCTTCACTTGGGATAAACAGGCAATTACCCATCCCTTTTTCCTATGCCATGGCCGTCCGGTGAACTTAAGCATACACTATTAGTGTGTGTCCCTGTAGGATCTGCGCTGTGGGGTGTGGAGGTGGTAAGTGAGTGGCGGGTTGAAGAAATGGGTAAGGCGGTTGTTAAATGACTGCGCTCTGACAGACAAAGAGAAAACCAGAATGAGAGAAAGGAATTGAATTATCAGCGACCCTGAATAAGAATACGCACACATGGAAAATGAATAGATGAATTGAATTCAGCTAAATTGAATGGGTCAAATTGAATTGTTCAGAGCACACAGTCTCTTTCCTTCTTTTTCTCTTTCTGTCAGTGTCACCGTCTTGTCAGCAGCCTTGGAGTCTGGCAGTGTAACGAAGTGACAAGTGAGTTATTAGACAGAAGAAGCTGGAATGGCAGGGACGCCTCCAGGTAACGGAGAAGCAGCACATTTTTAATGATCGTTGCTGTCATCCTTTCCTCCCTAGTCAGCCTTCCACCTCCGCAACCTTTCCATCAGCCTCAGCTCTCTGTCTCGCTCTCTTTATCTCCGAGAAGAGAGGACTGAAAACTGCATGTGTCATATAGGTGGAGTCTTAAAAAAAAAAAAGACATGAAATATTTCACTAGAATAGGTCATGTCTATATTGCAAAATGGCTAAAATATGAAACAAATGGAACTCAACACAGTTATGGATGTAAGGTGTTGTGAATACTGTACAGCACACCACATAACACTGCATATGCTTCCCTCTGTGTAGCACCAGTCAAGTAAGAGAAGATCTCCTTGTATAGTAACACATGGCATTGCTAATACATACAAGTCAAACTGAGGAACAATCTCTCTTTTTTGTCTTTTTACAAAAAAATATTCTTATACTGGACAAAAACATCTCCATGAAGATACATCACCCACCAATAAATACCCCTTCCCTTGGCTACTTTGCCCAGTTACTGGAAATATTTGTACCGTAAGACAGTCATGGACATGTTAAAAAGGGCTGCAAACAACAGCCAGGAAAATGGCAACATTTTTCATAGAGTACATTTGTAGCCGACACTCAGCAATGGAAACCGATACCGAAAATATCACAGCAAAAGATTTAAGACTCAAGTGCATCATATTTATCCAATGGGGCATGATTTAAGTACACACTGTCACACTGAAAGAGCTCTTCTTATGCAAACACTTTTGTTTTGGTCACAGTTGAATGACTATTTTCATCTTTTTTCTCTCTTTCTTTTTCAAATCTATGGGTCATATTTCATTACGATGCCTTTTGTGAGAACAAACAAGTTCTTGCATTGATAACTTTGTTTGACAATGTCACAATAATGTCATGCTTTACACAGATTACCCCACTAAACCTCTGGAATAATTACCGTGATCATAACCGGCAACCATAGACAAATTAAACAAAAAGAGGAGGAGAGACTTTATCAATATTAACTCCTTTGTGTTTGTGGAACAGTAGTTTATATTCAGTCACACTTGGATTCATTTCGAGGCAAGACACTTTCTGCATACGTTGTTTAGCGATGGGGGAAGATCTCAGGTTTTGTTCAGGGAGCCGAGAACGTTTTCTGTAGTGAATCTGTTTGAAACTGAGCACGTGCAAAAAGAAACTGGCACAAGTATGTTGAAGGTATTTAGCTTGGCACTGTAGCCATCAATGACCCAGAACAACACCTAAACTCACCATTGCAAAAGTCCTCATTATAATATTACACATCCCCTTGTATAGATGCAAAGTGCAAAAACTGAATTGGTATACTAAAGCTCATAAACATATCAGACAAAAAAAACCAAAAAAAACTAAACAATAGAAATACAGAGAATGATATCAGTGTAGGAGCCTAAAAAAGCATGCCGGCAACCTCTGAATATCTAACAAGTAGATAAAACAAGTCACATGATATTCTTTTTTTTTCCTAGGACTCAGTTTAAAACGTGTCTTTGAAGCTAACATAAATGAGTCAAGCTAGTAAGATGCTACCTCTTTCTTGCCTATAGCTGGAAGTATTGTACTGGACTGTAACATAAAACCATAACGAGAGAGAAAAAAGAAGCAAACAACCATCAACACAACTCTTTTACACCAAAAGCCTCTTGGGACATTATTTACAAAATGAAGCTGTCATGCTTTTTGTAAGGGGTTCATTTAAAAGCTATCATTACACAAATACAACAAGAAGATTTTCTTTTTTTTTTCTCAATACTATCATTTCTGCAGGCAAAGTCACAAATAAGAGTTTGAATAGATTCTTTGGAGACGGACATAAAAACAAAGCGGGGGAAAGTCTGAAAGGAAAGATGGAGGGGCTTATGAAAAAAAAACAACTGGAGTTTTGTTATAAAGCAAACTCCAAGAGTGTCATCCTGTTCTTCCAAAGAAGGAAAAGTCAAAGGTCACAATAATAAACTGTATTTAGAGTCGATGAATTTTATAGAGGGACATATAAATGTCTTGCAATGACTTAGAGAGGACGGGCAGGAGGCATACAGGCATTTAGCTTGTATTTGATGGCCCTGGGCTGGGATTAAAAGCTAATTTGAGGAGGAATAAGGATGAGGAATGAAGGGAGGAGCGGGCCGACTGACAGCAGGGTCGAGTAGCAAGTCATTATTTAGTCTATCATTGTAGGGCATGTTTTTATGGAGGTTGGGGTTCTGAGAGTGTCGGTTACGGCTGCGCACAGAGCTGAACACCATGTTGCAGCCGGGGATTTTGCACTTGTGCATCTCGCGCAGGTGCACAGTCTTGTAGTGCACGCGCAGGGTTCCTTTGTTGCTGTACATTTTATGGCAGATGTTGCAGGGAATCCCACTGCTGCCACCGTTACTGCCCCCGGTGGGCGAAAAGAGGAATGGCGAGGAGGAAGGTTCCAACCCCTCACCGGGTCCTTCTCCTCTTAGTTCTCCAGTCTCATTGCGATGCCTTCCTTCGGCCCGCCCCTCGGCATGCTGGGAGCAGTCCTCCCCCTCACTGTTCCCCTCATCCTCTTCTCCCTCCTCCTCCTCCTCCTCCTCTTCCTCCAGGTCATCCAATAGGATGCCTTCATCGCTGCCCTCATCTGACTCATGTGAGGAGTGGACGCTGCTGCCCGATTGAACACTGGATGTGGTGCTCAGGTCCAACACCATGTAGTCGTCTGGCTGGCCCCGGGAGAAGCCGTTGGTGTGGTGGTTTTTAAGGTTATGGTTGAGAGGGTGGTGGGGATACTCACTGCTCATGGGGGAACGGGCATTGTGGTTCAGGCCAGTGGGCCGGAGGCTGGCGCCTCCGATGCCCATCCCGGCATATCGGTCCAAGCCCATGTGGTGCCCGGCGTAGATCTTGGCCAGTAACTCGGCTCGCAGGTCCTTGGGCAGTGGCGGGAGTTGGGGGTCCAGGACAATGTCGTCCAGCTCTTTGGTCAGCAGTTTGCGGTGCAGGTTGATGTTGGAGCTGTGCCTGTGGGGAGACAGTCATAGTTGTGAATCAGAAGGCTGTCAGTGTATGAGGAATGTAGATTACCGCTCAAATAGTGTTGAAATACATGTATTTGTACTGACAATAATTTATTTTTCATATTATCAACTTATCTTACTTCAGGCTACAAACATTCAGTGTTTAAGAACCACTACATATGTGATTATTGTTACTATCGGTCGAGGCACACAGACAGTCACAGAAACAGAAATTCATCCTGCAGCTCTCCTCAGAAAAGTGCTCTAAGATCGCACAGAGAGAGAGAGAGCATCCTGCTAGTGTTTACCGCTGTCAGCATGTCTGCACTGCACAGCCCTCAAATCCAATAGACTCTGACTCAATTAAATACTCCACCATATTGAATGGGAGTTTATCAATTGATTCGAGCTGTGGTAATGTGATAATCGAGGGGAACTGGATAGCATATTAGCACTAGGCCCTGACAGCATTATCGCATTCGTTCCCTATTGGAGGTGGCTTAATCGAGCACCTCAATGAACATGTCTTTATGTAGCTCTGGATTTAATTAAGATGGGCATTTTTTCCCAAACACAAGGCGAACTGTATCACACAGTGTGCTACAGCTGATGAAAGAAACTAAGTAACAAGTGCCATGCTTAAGCCAAGATACGATTAGTGAGGATTTCAGTTAGCACACAAAGCCATGCTACAGGATGCAGGTGAAATGGGCTTGAAAAATCTAATTCAGTGCTTTTTTCGCTCCAATTTCACAGTTGCCAAGTCGGACTAAGAAAAAGGGGACCCACTGCACACATGTCACAATAAAACTGCATAACACAGAAAGGAAACTTAAGCAACTAATGACCAGCGTCACATATGACATACACAAGGCCCATTCCTCTCATATCAGGTCAGCACTTCAACAACAAATAAGAAAGAAAATATGCAAACACTCAGTGCCTTTAATGTGAGGGGTTTCCATGCAGGGAGGGCACGTGTGTAAAACAAAACAAAAATAAATAAATAAAAGAAAACGGTCATCCTTAGCAGGACGGGCAAAAATGGAGTCACAATGGATAGTAGAGCTTACCAGCAGTGGCAGGGTTGATGCAGTCAAAAAGGGTCCCTTTCCTTTAATTATTTACTTCCCTATCCGACATTGTCCTGCAAGAGGTAGAAATACATTCATTTGAGGGACCCTTTTCTGTGAACCAGGCAACCAGGAGCCCGTCCACTCGAGCATCGTCAGCATTGAGGAGAGAGAGCGTGGCAAATCGATTGGCCGTGGCTGTCACTGCATGTGTGTGTGTTTGCACGTGCTTTTGTCTGTTTGTGCGTGTGTTCGCGTATGTGTGAAAAACAGAAAATATACTACTTCCATATAGTGGGACTTCGATCAAAAAGACTATATAAATCCTTTGTTCTTTTTTATCCTTTGATAGTGCAGTTGCACCCATATGGTGTTAGCTTATGGCTAAAATATGGGAGTCATGATTCAATATCTGTGGCGCTGTATCCCTGTGTAGTCAAACACATGTGTGGACGGCTTGGCCGTGAGAGGTCAGAGTGTTTTCTGAAATATGCCTTAATCAGTGATCAATATATAAGGAAATTGGCTCAATTTCTGCAGGGATACCAAACAGGCTTTGACACGAAGAGGGGGCCACAGATTTGCTCAGGTAAGCAAAAAAAGGATGCTGTTGATGATGCTCAGGTAGGCAGGTCCTTTGCAACATGTCTCCATCTCTATAACAACACCTTCTCACTGCTAATAAGCTCTAAGTTAACCATGGCTATCTCAGTTTTAGATATTAAAGTCAAACATGCTAAATATCATGCAGTAAGTAGTCTGCGCTATAGCTACTAAATAGTCAGAAATGCACACCACATTGTTAGAATATTACAACAATACCTAAATGAAAAATATTCACATTTACTACAAATTTTTAATCCATTGTACAGATATATGAAAATAAAAGAAATGGAAGAAAAAGGTCACTTTATGATACATCAACCATTTGGCAATTATTTAATCTCAAGAAATAAAGAGAGGGAAAGAGCCCAGTTTATCATCATTTGCATAAACATTATTATTGAACTCCTGTGTTGGCAATGCCTCCTTGCCCTAAATAATCAAAATAAGTCAGCTGAATCCACACACAGTGGGCATAATGCACTTATCCCTTCATTTATCAGATTTAGACTTTCTGCCCCATTTCCCACTCCCCTCCACCTCCATCACTCCACTTCAGTACGCTCTATCTTTCCTCCCCCAAACCCCAACTCCTTAGCCACCCCCCTCCCCCCCCCCCCCCACC
>JAOVVB010233983.1:0-10033 GCA_028570985.1 Heterobranchus longifilis | reverse complement strand
AAAGTCATAGTGTGTTGTGTTCTTTATCAGTAGTTTATAAATATAGATGTCATGGCAATTCATGATGTATTTTTGTACATTTGGTTTCCCGGAGAGATGCCAAATTTCTCTTTTGGGTCTGGAGCTAACAAAGTTTGGGAAGCCCTGATTTAAAGCATCTTAACTGACAGTTGTGTGTCTACCCTGTAGGAGGCGCTGCAGGCATGTCAGTCACGTCTGGTCATGATGGAGCTGCAGCAACAGCAGGCGGTGCAGCTTGAAGGTTTGGAGAACTCCACAGCACGGACTCTTGTTGGAAAACTCATCAATGTGCTGCTGGCTGTTATGGTGGTCACTCTAGTATTTGTGTCCACAGTGGCCAACTGTGTCATCCCCCTGATGAAAACACACAGCCGCATGCTTTCTACAATGCTTTTTATAGTCCTCTTCTCCTTCCTCTGGAGGCACTGGGATGTCATTTCAGAGTATCCGTATTACTTTTTCTGCACTCAACATCCTAAACAGGGAGACAATTAATAAAACTGTCTCGACTCAAGCACGTACTTAAGCATTAAGGTAGAGTCTGCAGCTCTGGAGAAAGATTGTTGATATTTGAACTCGCAAATCCTTCCTGTCATGTGCCTTCAGAATGTTAGCGTGTGCCAGATTTACCGCCCCTCTCTTTATACATCCGTGGCTTTTCCCCCGGTCACATCTGTTTGAATAGTGTTGTGTGGCTCCCTCCGAGCCACGTTGTTTCCCATTTACAGAGCCAGGGCTGTGTATGAACACCTGTTCTTTTTTTTGATGGCACACACAGAACAGCTAGTGAACCGTGAGGAAATATTTGCTGAATTTTACCAAAAAAAGTGTATTGTATTAGATCGCAGACTATCTTTACTCCATTTCACATTATACAACACTCCTAATGCACATAAGTCAAATCTGTTTTCATCCAAAAAGATTTTTTAAATGTTCAAGTTTTTGTTCACAGCACAACTTCTGCAATCTATAGATTGTGTTGCTGCCACATGGTTTTAAAGCCAATAGTTCCTGTATAGTTGCCTTTAATAATTGCCTCAAAATACACACGCATGACTGACTTATCGTAGAAGTCTGCTGTACTAGAAGGCTATTCATCAAAATCAAAGCAGTTTTACTTGAAGCTCCAGTTCTGCACATCCAGACAAGCAGAATAAAGACATGCGTCACTGGCAGATGCTAGATCGTAGTTACCGTATGTAACTGGCATACTGTGCAAGCGACAGTCATTTGAATTCTGCTACAACGTGACATTGTAGTGAATACATGAGGCCAAACTCAATAATCAACTTTATAATTCATACATGAAGTTGTGACTCACATTAAGGAGATGTAACTCTGCAGAGGCAGACTTACCATTAGACAAAACTTTTTTTTTTTTGCCAATTGTTTGTTTTTGTTTTTTTAATCCATACAGTCAGTCTCCATTACATTGGACTATTATATTTATCTGAACAAGGATTGAAAAAAGGACAACAAGGAGGGCCACATGCCTGCACCTTAGGCCCCAGAATGACTAAATGCACCCCTGACCTAACCAAAACCCCGTCTAACCCTTCAAGTGTCGACACTTGCACAGATTCGTAACTACAATGGAGCAGAGAATTTAGAAAGCACACAAGAGCTCCAAAAATTAAGATTTTATTGCAAAACAAAAAAAAAGTATAAAACGTCAGTTAATTATAAATTTACTCCGCAGTCTTCTTCCCTCGTTTCCTAGTTGTTTTAGCAGCAGGCTCGTCGCTGCCTGCTTTAGCAGCCTTGCTCCGAGACGCCTTTCCTGCCTTTTCTTCCTTTGTGGTCTTTGCAGCTTCAGTTTTGGGTGAAACAGGGGCTTCCTCGTCATCCTTCTCTGCAGCTTTTTTAGCTTTAGGCTTCTTTGGAGCGGCCTTTGAAGTAGTAGCCTCTGATGTAGCAGCCTCTTTTTGTTTCTTGGTCCTTTTGGGAGGCTTTGAGTCCTAGAATGGGAAAAAAAAATTATAAGGCTGTTGCCAGAATTGTATAAATAGCCCATCAGGTCGTAAGTCCAAGCAGCCCCTTCCTACCCACAGAAATAATTTAAAAGTTATGTATTTTTTTCCCCCATTCATTTTGATATTTTAATTATTTCACATTGTTTGTTTCTACTGAACATTGCTGTGAAAGAGCATGTATGCTCAGCCAACCCACTGTGTAAAAAAGTTGAATAAACAGTTGTATGCCCCAGATGATGGCCTAAATTCTCATACCTAAAAATATTTTTAAAAATTGGCCAGAAAATGGTCAAATAAGTGTGTTAAATGTTGTCCACCTCTTAAAAACCAAGTGTAACTTTAAATAAAACACTGCAGGCCCATATATCCCCAGATAATACAGCAGACATGAACACTTGTTTTCCATCTCAGTACACAAACATCTCACCTCCTCTGACTGGGCCTCTTCAGTGGCTGCCTCTTTCTTCTTTGTGGAACCTTTAGGAAGTTACAGGTTAGTAAAAGCAGACAGCTCTTTTAAAGTGGCTATTTGTGGTTGTCATTTTAAAGTTCATACCCGTTTTTTTGGTCTTCTTGGCTGCATCCTTGGCTGCTTTTGGTGCTTTTTGCACATTGGGATCCACATTCTCAGTTTTTGGCTTTGCCACCTTGCTTATTGGTGCAAGCTAGAGACAGGACAAAAAGAGGCCTGTCAGTAACGTTATTTGACCCGCTTTGATGAAGCTGTAGACTTTTGACATCTTACCCTAAATTTTCCCACTGCGCCTGTAGTGACATTGGAGTTGGCAGGCCGCACCAAAGTGCCAGACTCGAGTCCTTTTTTCAGGGCTCTACGGACCAAATTCTTCAACTTCAGCAAATCCACCGAGGGGTATTTTTCTTTAATATAACTCTGTATGGCTTGAGAGGAAACTCCTTTGCCCGAGTCCAACTCTTTAAGTGCTGCTTTCACCATAATGGCGGTGGAGGGATGCGCAGAAACTTTGCGCAGCGTCGCAGCAACTGGAAACGTGCAGACATACATCCCATATATTTACACATTGGTGGGAAAAAAAGTCGATAGGTTCAATGGTTTTACATAATGGGTTGAACTGTCACATAGTTCTCCATTTAAATGAAAAACGAGCAGACCTGTGTTGTTCTCTTCCACCGGGGCATCGCTGGAGGACGGCGCAGGCGCAGCAGTAGAGTCTGCTGCTGCTGCTGCTGCTGCTGTCTTTTTAGGAGGCATTACTGAGAATTTAATGTTAAGGGAAAAAACAAGACAAGCAGTACGTTACGTGAAGAAGTCTAAAAGTATGCTAGTACATGTGCACGTCAGCACGTCTCCGTCTTTATGCAGCTGAGCTGCTGCCGGTGAAATGCGAGCAGGTGGATCTCATCAGCATCAGGTGCGATGATTAGGGTTTGCAGAGTCAGCAGGGGTCGTCGCCAAATGATTCACCTTCCTTATTTAGGCACCTTTCAATTCTTTCAATGTGTCACCTTACCTCGACAACGTCCAATTAGTCTTTGGCATGCAGTATGTTTTAGCAAAGTGCTTCTCATTAAAAACAAACAAAAGAAAAACAATGCAAAGTGCAAAATCCTACTTCCAATATTCATGGCCGAAAATTAATTCAAACTTTAAAAATAAAAAATGGTGGATTATAAATAATCAGGCATGCAGTGCACAAACCAAACCCATCAGTATTGTGTCAGATATGGTTTTCTATTCTTATCAGATAACAAAAGCTTTGTTTTATTAGATAGTGATAGAGGATAAATGTCAGGAAATTAGGAAGCAAGAGATGCAGCAAATATTTATTTAGAAACATTTAGAAAATGTTGAAATATTTCTTTGAATATTTACTTAATATTTTCACTGATCACAGGTGAGAGTGCATCATTAATGCCAAAATGCATTTCTCTGAATGTTTTATTTATTTATTGCAGTAGTTCAGACACCTCATAATCCTACAGCACTAAAGCTATAGCTTGTTCCCTGTAACCCCACCAAACCAGCACCAAGGTAACAAAAAGCATGTAATTACTTACACATACTGCATATCAGTAATATTAAAACTGAGATGCAACTCATTTAAGCAAGTATGTTTCTTCCCTGGCAATTTGACATATTTTGCAAGTTAGTTTAAGCTACACAAACATGTACTTTTTGCAAAATGTGAACAAATACAAATATAAGATTTAATATGTTTATGTTAAAAATGGTTACCGCCTCATCTACAGTCTGAAAAGATCCCTTTGACCATTTGCATTCACCTTTGAGAGTAACTTCTTCATTTTACCATCTTCTGTCAAATCGAGCACAACATGTCCAGTATTACTGCAAAAATAAAGATTGTTTTGTATCTTGTGCTTGTAAGCACATTATCTGTGCATATCTGAATAATGTAGTTCATACCCCAAGTGTGCACAGGTTTGAGCCGTTTCAAAAACAAATCTCTTTTATTTAAGACCTACTCTTAATACTCACTGTTTTTAAGTATTTTGTCTTAAGTCTAACTGAAGTTGTTTGGATTCAATTTTAGCATAAGTCAGCACTAGTCCTGCCAGTTAAAAAAAAAAAGAAGCAACAAGTAAAACAAACAATAAGAAAGCAGCACAAATGATGGACAAACTGTATTTTTTTCTGAAGCAGTTAGTCAACACTGGTAGACGTCATCTAAATATGGGGCTTTATAAAAAATAAATGCATGTGTGTTTGTGCTCGCTGTGGGTTTCCTGAGAACATGTTCTGCAGAACGACACTTTCAGTCTACATGTCAAAGTCCACGTAGTCAGACACACAAAGGATTCTTGGACATTCACATGATTCAGCTTCATCATGGTTGGACAGCTGCTGTTAGTCGTCCTCATGTGTAAGTTAAAACTCTTGTCAGTTTCTTTCATTGTAAATGCAGTTGTTACTAATTACACACCAATATACAGGTAGATTTTATTTGATTAATATGTCAGCCCGTAATGTACACTTTTACATCAGGTTGAGATAAATACAACAGTAACATTAAGAGTTTATGATTACATCTGTTTCTCTTGTTAACATGTTTTTTTTCCTCCAGATTCATTTTCTGAGATGAAAGCACAAGGTCAGTCTCTCTTAATTTGACAATTTCTACACATAATTTGGCTGTCCTGTATACTGTTTCTCCATTTTCTATACTGTGCATTAAATCACAGTTACCAATTACACATTTTAATGCAACTGTTAAGTATGTGATATAACATACATGGTTCCCATGGGTCCATGACATCCTTGAATGTTTGTGACTTTCAGGGGAAAAAATAAAGACCTTGAAAGGTTTTGAAAATAGACATGCATAGACATGGGTCATTGAATATATTTTGTGCTAGAATAGAAATGGAAGTTATTTTGATTATATAGATTCTTTGGCTTAATATTAGTACATACGCTACTTTCCCGCTGTGTGCATGTGTGTCTCCTGCATAGTCTCACACGTCACCCTGCTAGCTCTCATTATAAACATCTCTCAGTGTTGTAACAGTAATTAACCTTGATCTGTGTTTCAAACTTTCTCATGTTGGGTCCTTAAATCTGAGGGAATTGGGGCCCAGAAAGTCCTTGAAAAGTCCTTGAATTTGATGTATAAGAAGGCGTGGGAACCCTAAACATAATGTGTATCTATATTTTCAGCTCTTCTTCCTCCTAAACTGACAGTGAATCCAGCGGTGATCACAGAGACAGAAGCAGTCACACTCAACTGTCAGACTCCGTCATCTGTTTCTGTGTCTCAGTGTTATTTCTACACTTTAAGTGAAGGAACTGTTAGAGTCTTCCCTTGTCTGCAGACACTGACAGGAACTGAGCTGCTAAACATGGCACATCAGTGTTCATCTGCTGAGGTTAAGGTGATGTGTTTTTACTTTCACGGGTCTTCATCTCCGGACAGCGACACGTCCTCCATCATCGTACGACGTGAGTGAACACTGCTGCTGTGGACTAATATTATGATGTCTTGCTACGATATGAGCACATGGGGGTTGGGCAGGGGCGGATTAAGGTAGGCATGGGCTCCGAGGCTACTTTTTGTGTGGGGGGGGGCCACCCAATTACTGTACCAGAAAAAAAATAATCTGACAACGTTTCGATCGGGAGGATCTTCGTCAGGTCAAAATGTTTGTCACATGGAAACCACACCCATATATATAGTTATCAATAGGCTAACAAGCTCTCTGAATGAATGCAGGTGTGGTAATCCACAGAAAGGGGATGGATCATCCAAGAAAAACCTGGCATGTAACTTTCAATGGATTACATGTTGATACAGAAGTGTGGAAGCAATAATCAGTGTTAAACACGAGTGATGCTACAAAGAACATAAACCATACTACAAAAACTCAGTATTAAAGTTACAGTTAAAGTTCAAAACACAACATAAACATCTACCCAATCACATACTTTATTTTGTAAATGTTTCTTATAGGCCAATAGCAGTCAAGGTTTTTTTTCTCTGAAGTTCATTTAAATAAAACATAGTCTGGCCCTTGCACATGTGGGGCCCCGAGAGTGCAGCCAAGGTCAGCCTGTGCATTAATCCTCCCCTGGGGTTGGGTCTTCAAAAGAGGAAGAGATTCATTTATTATCATAATTATTTTAAATAAATGCAATTTTCAGTTGTTTAATTCTACATATATTTGCATTTTCAGCATCTCTTCCACCTAAACTGACAGTGAATCCAGCGGTGATCAACAAGGCAGACTCCGTCACACTGAACTGTCAGACTCCGACATCCGTGTCTCAGTGTCATTTCTACACTTTCAGTGGAAAAAGTGTCAGAGTTTTCTCTTGTCTGAAGACACTGACAGGAACTGAGCTGCTGGAGATGTCACGTCAGAGTTCACCTGTTGAGGTGACGTGTTTTTACACTGTGAAGGTTGGAGAGATAAATTATCCATCTCCACACAGTGACGCATCCTCCATCACCATACAAAGTGAGTATATCTTTCTCCCATCTACTGATATTACATATTGATACAACACAAGAAAAGTGGTGTAATATTTCAGGTGTGAATTTGTTTTTAGAGAACCTCCATTCCCATTAGAATGCCACCTGTGGGTTAGTGGTGATACAGATATGCTTTTTGTTAGTTTGATGCTGACTGTTTTTTTTGTTTTTTTAAAGATGATTTTTTGGCTTTTCTGCATCTACTGATAGTACAGCTGAAGGTAGGCACAAATACACTGTCCCAGTCAACAAATTGACAGGTCAAAATCCATCTTTTTTTAGATATTGTGGTGAAAGAGCCACGCATGACGCAGACTATGCCAACATCTACTATGACCACAGGTAGGATGTTTTACATTTAAATATAAATCCAGAACATTATCACAAATCACTTACTGTATTTGTTATTTTGAACGTTTTAAAAGATTTTTATTCAGCAGGTTTGACTGTTAGCAGGCCTCGTGCTTCCACTCCTGTAACTCCTACAAAAGCAACATCAGGTAACAAAATGTCAGATATATTAAGTGTAACTTTAATCAATCACAAACCAGATGTGTTTCTCAATATTACGACTATTTTGAAATGTACTTTTGTTGATTCACCAGGGTGGACTGTTAGTGTGCCAAGTAACACAGGAAGTCCCGCCTCTTCTTCCCTAACACCAGTGAAACCAGCATCAGGTAATTATTCAGACTCTTTACAAAGTGTTGATATATACACTATATAATATTCACATGTGAAACACTGAATATGTTTATAAAAAGTGATTATCCTGCATAATGGAGTGATGATTGCTGATTGGTTACTCAGATAACGTGTTAATGGTATGCACAGTAGATGATTTGTTAATTTTCAGACTGGGTTCTTTTAAATAACATAACCAACATGCATTACTGTGGGTGTCTTAAAAATGGCTGTGCACTTAGGTTCGAGTGTTAGTACGCCTACAACTAGAGATAGTTCTAACTCTGCAACCCCTGTGAAAACACCTTCAGGTGAGTCTGTGTAATTATTTACCACTTGAATTCAGTGAAGAAATTATCTTTACAACCTTATTTACTCAGAAACTTTATATCCACAGTGCAATGGCATTCGTGGTTGAAAGACTTTATGTGCACTAGCCTACATGCGTTCCTGCTTTTTGTTAATGTTGTGAAAAGCAAAACTGCCACTTGTTTTATGGCTTCTATTGTTGTAAAGGACAAACGTGGATATGGATGTGTCGAGCAGCTGTGGTTGGCTGTGGAGTAACTGTGGGCATCATCTTGCTGGTTTCTGTAAATCCCTGCAAGAAAAGAAGAACTGGTGCAAATGGTTGTGCAGGTAGATGTAACAAAAAGGTTTTGCTCTCTTTTTAGTCAAAATCAACAATACCAAGATTATAGCTAATGAGGAGGAGGTTGGTGAAAGGAGCAGCAGAGTGTATCAGCAGAATATCATTGAGAACACAACACATGATGCGGCTTCACCTTTATTCAGTTGAACAGAGTTCCCATAGCTCACACACCTACTAAAATAACTATTGTCACAGAACAGACATGTAAGACCTGCATCTCAAACTGAAAGTATATAAACCACATGTGTGGGAGACCGCCACTGCACTGAGACAAAAATAACCGCCTAACACTATTGTATGAGAACTGATGGTATAGAAGTGTTCTCTCAACAAATTGATTATTTTGTGGTCCAAGTATATTGTGGCCGTTTTCTTTTTTATTGGTGAAATAATGTGACAAAAAGAAGAGAGTGGCATATACAGATGAAGCCACCTAGAATTCCCCAGGCCTCAGTGCTGGGCCCCAGACAGATCCTTGACAGGACCTTGCCTGGTCAGTGGCTGGAATTAAATTAATTTAAATTTAAATGTAATTACGTTTTTTGTGAAGGAAGCACCATATCATGGTAACACCCTGCAAATGAATGAACAGGTGTGTTTACAGTGGAATCTAGACACAACCTGTCAGAAAACAGGAGGAGGAGGGGAGACTCCCAGCGGCTGGAGGTGAGCTGGAACTGAGCTGGGAGGGGACATTTTAGATGGCTTCATCTGTATACATAGACATACATATATAACATACATACACTAACAATAAAACAAACAAATTGGTTATGATAATGTATATGTGATGATATGGTGTGTGTGTGTGTGTGTGTGTGTGTGTGTGTGTGTGTGTGTGAGAGAGAGAGAGAGAGAGAGAGAGAGAGATGTATTATTTAGTATACAGACTTTGTGTTTTTCTCACTAGCAGGTTCTGAGGAAGAGAAAATGCCGGAGCGTCAAAATAAGAATGTACGTAAGTCTAACATGAGGGGCAATATTCAATATATTTCAATATATATTGATCGATGCTACAGTTGGTGTCTTTCTTTCCCCAGGATGACACATACCATATTTACTCCACCATCGAGGAGCCGGCTGCATCATCCATGAAGAACTGAAACTGTTTCATACCGCGTAGAGAAAGAATTGTTAGTAATGTAAACCTTGTGTTTAAAGTTGACTGGTATAATCTAGAATAATGTTAGACTACTGTAATGTCTTTTACTCAGATCAACCAAACTATGAGATTAAGGTTTTATACAGCCAGATGCAAATGTCAAGTTGAGGTTAAAGACGTACGAAGCACAGCATGGGTTATAAACTGCATTTCAATTTAGCTTTTTTTTTGTATAACTAAAGCATAAAAGTCATAGAGTATGTCAAAAAAATGGAAAAGATTCATAGTATAGCATGTTGAAAAAAGTTATAGCACACTATGTTGAAAAAATCATAATATAGCATGTTGAAAAAACGTGAAAAAAAGGTCATAGTATAGAATGTCGAAAAAAAAGTGTAAAAAAAAGCAGTGCTTCTCATTTAAAATAAAAATTTAAATAAATAAATAAATCAATGCATTGTGTAAAGTGCAAAATCCTACTTCCAATATTCATGGCCGAAAATTACTTCAAACTTTAAAAAATTAAAGAAATGGTGGATTATAAATAATCAGGCATACAGTGCACAAACCAAACCCATCAGTATTGTGTCAGATATGGTTTTCTATTCTTATCAGATAACAAAAGCTTTGTTTT
>JAOVVB010233982.1:0-23730 GCA_028570985.1 Heterobranchus longifilis | reverse complement strand
CTTATCTTAACTTATCGTATCTTATCGTATCTTATCTTATCTTAACTTATCGTATCTTATCTTAACTTATCTTATCTTATCTTAACTTATCGTATCTTATCTTAACTTATCTTATCTTAACTTATCGTATCTTATCGTATCTTATCTTATCTTAACTTATCGTATCTTATCTTAACTTATCTTATCGTATCTTATCTTATCTTATCTTAACGTATCTTATCGTATCTTATCTTATCTTATCGTATCTTATCTTATCTTAACTTATCTTAACTTATCGTATCTTATCTTATCTTATCTTATCTTAACTTATCTTAACTTATCGTATCTTATCGTATCTTATCGTATCTTATCTTATCTTATCTTATCGTATCTTATCTTATCTTATCTTAACTTATCTTATCTTATCTTATCGTATCTTATCTTAACTTATCTTATCTTATCTTATCTTATCTTATCTTATCGTATCGTATCATAACTTATCGTATCTTAACTTATCTTATCTTATCTTATCTCATCTCATCGTATCGCATCGTATCATATCTTAACTTATCGTATCGTATCATATCGTATGTTATCGTATCTTAACTTATCGTATCTTATTGTATCGTATCGTATCTTATCGTTTCTTATCTCATCTCATCGTATCGTATCTTAACTTATCTTATCTCATCTCATCGTATCGCATCGTATCGTATGTTATCTTATCTTATCGTATCGTATCGTATGTTATCGTATCTTATCTTATCGTATCGTATCGTATTGTATCATATCTTATCTTATCTTAACTTAACTTATCTTTTCTTCTATAGCTGCCTCATGCTTCCATGTGACTACATTCAAAGGTCTACAGCATTAACACATGCTGATGCTAATGTTTGAATAGATTATCATATTCAGGACTGGTGAAGTATGAGTGTAGACGTGTGGGGTTTAAACACTGAAACACAGAAAGAGGTCAACAACAGCAGCATCCACACTACGTACCATCATAATAGCCGAGTAGCTGCGTGAGGAGAGGCGGCGCAGATACAAGTACTGGGCTTCTCTGGACCAGCGGAACTTGCGGTTGGACTTGAGCAGGTCAGTGCTGGTCTGGTCAGAGCCAGGCTGGTCCCTGCACACACACACAGACGCACAGAGAAACACACTTTTAACGGACAACTACTGCAAGTGTGTTGTACAAATATTTCAACCAACCAAAGCATTCACTCTGTAGATCTTTGTCAAGAGAGAGCAGTGTACGACATGTGACCAGAGTACTATTACACATAAATGCATACATTTGTAGTTCTGAAATTATTAAATTTCAGAACTTAAATTTCAGGCAGTCCACTGACTTTACACATGCAGCAATGGTTAGTTCACTTGTCATGTTTAGTATTCAGTCTGTGAAAACAAAGTCTTGTCAGGTCGGAGAAAATACACCTGATACACCTGAAATACACCTGAAATACACCTGAAATACACCTCCTCGTCAGGGTTATATCAGCCTGGGCTTTGAGGCTACAAATCTTTCAGAGAAAGTCGTGTTACAAGTTGTTTGAAAGATGTGGGCATTTACACAATTAAAGACACTATCCAATTGCATTATGGGGAATGTAGGATGCAGTGTTCTTGGAGGGCCAAGCTCTTATTAGGGACTAAAACTCAAGATGCCTCAGCACCCAGGAAGTGCGCCGGACATTGAAGCCAATTTGAAATAGTGGCCAAACGGTGGTATTACAACTATGGCGGCCGTCACGTGATGCCCTCTGGCCCAAAGAAACTTTTTCCTATAGACTTACATGGCGAAAGAGACGTCTGTAAATCCGTGGATACATTTTTTTGAGCATCACAACCCCTGTGAAATGACTTGTTTCACTATCAGGATTAGATGCATTCAGTTTGATAACATTTCAAAAGTCTAGAAGAAATTGATTGAAGATTGAATTATTTACTCCCCATTCAAGTTAGCCGGAGCACTAAACCAGATGTAGCCGGCTCCGTTGGCGGGAGTCTCTAGTGCACCTGCTCTATGGGCCACACAACGCGGAAGCAGTGTCGTTCATCCGGGGGTTTTTAGATGCGGCAGCTGAGCTTTTTTTACTTCATGCACCACTGAGCAGCTTTCATAGGAATGAACGGATCTCCGCCTCAAACGCTGTATCCAGGTTTTATTATACATCCATGGGAAATGCAGGTATATTTAGACAGACAGTATGAGAAAAATAATGTGTTTTTTGAACATTAAAACATGCAAACATTTTCTAGTAGAAACCCAGAATGAACCTGAAAATTAGCATAATGTGTCCCCTTTAAATGTGAGAGCAAATGTCTTACGTCAACTTCACTGCCCTCTCTCAGGTTGTAGGTGAGGTTGTGGTGGATGTCAGAGCTGAACCGGCTGCCGTACTCCGGGTACAGCCCAAGGACCTCCCTCAAAGCCCTAACACTGATGTACTGCAAGTCACAGTAGGTCAGGGCCTTCACATCTGCATTGGTCTTGATCACTTGGTCATGTTCAGGGAGATCAGCCCCAATAAGGTCACCTTTGCCTGTAAGGATTGTCAATTAAAACAGAGGGGTTACAGCAAGGTGCAACACATCTGAAAGCTGCAGAATGAGTACGAGAGGAAATGTTTTACACTTGGTGCATACTGACCCAGGATGGCCAGGACCATGCCATCTTTCAGAACCTCCAGGGAACCAGAGCAGACAAAATAGTTGGCTTGTAGAGCATCTCCGTGGCGTATGAGGTATTCCCCAGGTGCACAGAAAGAAGTCTTGATGTGCAGGGAGAGGGAGCGCAGACACCCTCTGCTGGCTCGCTCAAATGCTGGCAGCTGCAGGATGTCTTTGTTCAGGTGCATGGCAATGTCAGCTCGCAGCTCATCTGGGAAGTCATGCAGCAGCTAAAAAAAAGGACAGGAAGACATCAATCTTCAATCACCATTTGATGCTCAAATGCATCTGCTACAGTGCTTCGGGACCTCTCTAAGTGATCACTGTTTCTTTTTATTGCTTCCCTTCACTGCCCACTGCTTTTACACAAAACTGTTACACACAAACTTCCATGAAAATGATGAAAAGCAGCACTTCAAAAACTTGAAAAAGCAACAGAATGCATACTATATATTTTAAAAATGATTTGATTTGATTGTGTTTTTAAACACTGTGTGCCCGGGACGATTGTGATTGGTTTAAGGAAATACAAACAGACCAGGGAGTTTTTTTTACTATCCAGTAGTGAAAGTGCAGTCAATCCAGACTTTTCCCCAGCAGTGCTGTGGAGATAAGCCTGGCTACACGAGACTATAGTGTCACACTGGATCTGTTCACAAATGCTGTCAGAAGCATTTTTGACAGCACATATAGCCTAATAGTCTACACTATCAATGTAGTTAGTTGAAGCTTAAAAACATGTGTCAAGTTATAGACAGCTAACAGCTGCATTAGTTAAAATTGAAGTGCATCTGTTCTGTCAAACATATGTGAGACATCTGTTGTATACAGGATCCAGGAATTAACACCCAGTTCTGCAGCTTTATGCAGACTTTTAACACATAGTTTTAGTTGCAGTTGCAGTCCACACATCAACTGTATGATTGAATCTTGTGGCCAGTTGAGGTTGCTCTTTGCATCTAGCAAGCTAAAGACCCAGATATTCTAGTCAAGAGGTGATAGGGGTCAAACCCTCCTTGATGTACTGCTACAGTACATCAAGCAGCATAAAGGATTTGAATACTTGAAGATTTCATTTGCAAAAGCAGATAAAAACCATTCTTAAAATGAATAAACCAACACCAGTTTCATTGATATTCCCCTGAGTGCACAATAAAAGAAAAAACCTAATTAATGAAACTCAAAATATTTTGAGATATCTTATCAAAACAACCAAGTTTGATTGATATTTCCTGGATTGGACATTAAAAAAACATGATTTAGAAAAAGAAATAAAAACGGAGAACCTTTCACTTCTTCCACTTCTGCAAAATGCAAGAGCAAAAAAATTAAATAAAATGAGGCGCAGATTGTGGTTTTAAAGGTTGATGCACTCACATGACATGTCAAGCTGCTCAGTAAAGACAGACACGAGGTGTTAAAGCCAGTATGTTCTCAGAAATCAGTGACGGTGTCTGGTACCTTCAACACTGAATTAATTATCTAGATGGTGGCGACGAGGGTGTTAATGAGTATTCTCTCTATTTTAACTCCTACTCTTGTAATTACAGGTTACTACGTCAGCATTGTTACTGAAGTTCTATTTGCAACAAAGTGCTGTCTACTTAAGGAAACTGAATACGACACCAGAGAATTTGAGATGACCCACATTTTAAAGGGATAGTTTGGATGTTTTGAAGTGGTTTAGCGCTGCCTCGATCAGTTAGTTAGTTTGTGTTATTGTGTGACTTGTTCCCGTGTTCTGAGAGGTAAAATTACAGTTTTTGTCAAAGGAGTCTGGTGGCTTTAAAGAGTGTGATATATATTGGCTGTTTGACGGCAAGGTAAAGCGGTGAAAATATCCTAAATACAGCGTTCACACTTTCTCCACCATTGACAAGATTATCTGCCATTGACAAGATATTCTCACAATCCCTGTATTTACTGTTATACCGTGGGTGGGGGTTGCAGATCTTCTGAAAATACTTCAGCACTTCCAGCTCCAAAAACAAGTGAAGAAGAAGATCAGCGGGAAACTGGAAGTAGAGTACACACACAGCGGCAGCCGTGTAGAAGCTGAAACTGTCTCCCCGGTGGAGGGAAGCGTGAACGTTTATGGACCCCCTTGGTGTTGGAGAAGCTGATGTTTACCTGAGCGAGGGACGCTTTCCCTGTGGTGGATCTGAGCGAATGTTGGGCTGGATGAATGGAGGTGAAAAATGACTAATTTTAGGTGGTTAAAATATGTTTTGCTGCAGCCCCCGTCCACAGCAGTAAATTGCTGGGAATCCTGTTTGCTTCTCCAAAGTGGGAGCCGTGCTGACCGTCATCTACTGTAGGTAATACATAACCAGGCCTGGGCGGCACCACGCCACGACGGTGCATCTGCAAAGTGTCGTAAATGTTGTAAAGATATTCTTTGTAGATCTTTACAATCATTCACTGAAAGAACAGAGAAGGCCTGCCTTATTGCACATCTAAATCTTCAAAATGTGTCATTTTCAGCGTGTAGGGTGATAGCTCGGAGGCTTGGAGCGAAGAGACTTTGAGAACGGGAACACGGGCTTCCTGTCTCTGGGCAGATTTCATGGAAAGTAAGTAAGACTTTATCCAGGCACTGTTAAGTCAGACTAGTAATACATGGATAAGTTCTTCATACATCCACACTTCAAAACATCCGAACTATCCCTTTAAGGATGACATTTCTGAATTTAGAATTTAGTTAGCACCCACACAAAATGTATTTTTTCTTCATGAAAAAGACATTTCTGCAGCCCACACATTCAACAGTTGACATAATGTACAGTTAGTTATTAAAAGAGACTCACTTTAAACAGAAAAAGTTCTTAGGACTAAAATGTTTGAAGGCAAATTGTTGCTATTTTTTTATTCTTCACCCACCTCATTGGCGTTGATGCCATTGTTGACAGACCAGGTGGCCTGAAAGTACTCCAGCATCCTCTGCTTCAGCAGCTGAGGCAGCCGATGCACACGGATGAAGTCCTTGAGGTCCTTCATTCGGGTGTGGTAGAGAGAGCGGCGTGAGTACATGCGCTGGATGATGGCTGTCACGTTGCCAAAGACCACTGCGTGCATCAGGGCTGGAGGAGAGAGAGTGACATTATAATCTTCTCACAATATTTATCATAATTATGAGAACTTTCTGTGATCACCAGTGAACTCACCACCCATGAGCATAATGCAGATGGAGAAGATTTTCTCAGCGTCTGTATTGGCACACACGTTGCCAAATCCAACACTGGTGAGGCTACTGAGGGTGAAGTAGAGAGAGGCGATGTAGGCGCTGGGGATGGAGGGACCACCCATGGTGCGGTTGATGTATGGCGTCTCCAGACGCTTTCCCAACTCCTGAAGCCAGCCTGGTGGACGAGGTCAGACGATGGTTGTATAAGATTAATGTGGGGGTCTTACAGTAGGTGACTAAACTAATGCTTCAATGGATGGCCCTTTCTCCTTTGGTAGGTGATATGATGCAGAATGATCAGTGGTGAATCAGTGCTGATATAATGGAATCAGTCTGTGGCCTGAACTTCCTGTGCAGGACTGGCCCCAAGAGAGACACTAAAAATGTCTCATCAAAGCTTAAAGTGGCAGTTCACCCCAAAATCCAAAATTCATATTTTTCCTCTTACCTGTAGTGTGCTATTTATAAATGTAGATTGTTTTGGTGTGCTCAGTGTTGGAGATGGCTGCCTTCTCTTGAATACAATGGAACTATATGGCACTCGGCTTGTGGTGTTCAAAGCGCCAAAAAAATACATTTCAAAAACTCAACAGCAATGTTTCTTTCCAGAACTCATGACCTGGTTAGGCCTACTATAGGAATAGGAATAGGAATAGGAATAGGAATAGGAATAGGAATAGGAATAGGAACTATTTTCTCTCTACCGAACCACACTCCCTAACTGTATCACCGCGCAGAAGTATGAATGCTAGTGCTCATGGCAATGTAAGATGTAAACATTGATGGCATCCTCTTTGGCTGAGCTGTAACATTAGCTAACTCAGGTGAGCTATGGTATCAGTATAAGTTTCCTTCTGCACAGTGATACGGTTGGCGGGTCTAGTTCTGGAGAAAGAAAATAGTTCCTACATGAAACTGCTCATAACAAGGTCTGTGGATTATCTTGAGTAACCAGGTCATGATTTCTGGAACATCTCTACGGCCAAAATCTCCAACACTTGGTAACTCACACCAAAACAATCTAGATTGATAAATAGCACTACAGGTAAGAAGAAAAATATGGATTTTTTTTTCATTTTGGGGTGAACTATCCCTTTAATGAGTGAGGAAGAACATTATACTCTTGATTCAGTGCTGATGGAGCTGTCAAACATACGCACACAATGTACTCACCTATGTCCCAGGTAACGGGGTCACTGCTTTCTATTTCCTTGCGTCCGATGACGTACCAGACACAAGCCATCCAGTGAGCCAGCAGAGCAAACACAGACATGAGCAGAGTCAGGACCACAGCGCTGTACTGGGAGTAGCGGTCCAGTTTCTGTAACAGGCGCAGCAGACGCAGCAGACGAACCGTCTTCAACAAGTGCACCAGGGAGGTCTGGGTGAGGAGAGAGAGCAGAACATACAAGCTGGATTATTTTGTATCACTATACTATATCATATTTTAATCTTCTTTCTACACAAGTAGCTTTATTCCACTCATGTTCTATTAGATAGATTTGTAGGTATAACCTGTGACACATCCTCTTTTCTCTTCTGACCTTGATTCATAATCTGTCTCTAATGGGAAGCACTTAAATGTTACTATTAGCAGGAACGTTGTTCGTCAATTTCACCAAAACCAAGACTTTAGTTAGAGGCAAAGCAAGGTAAAGCAAGTTTATTTGTATAGCACCTTTATATAAGACAGAACGGCATTAAGAAAAAATATAAAGGAAACACAAGGACAAGATACAAAGACACACATAAACAGGATTTTAAGAAGAGTCAAACAAAATCAAATAGAAGATAAAAATACAAAAAGACAAATAACAAAAATACATGCAGCAACAGTGCAGTGCAAGATATGAATAATTACAATGGAATAAATAAAAAAATTTAACTTAATACAATTGTAAAGAGAAAAGTTTTAAGCCCTGATAGAGAGATGTCTTTGTGAGTCAGCTGAGGCCTGCAGCAAAGTAAAACTCATCCAGGAGAAGTGTTTATCTGGAGGATAAAACTGAAGCAAGCAGACAAACAAGAATGCTCAGTGAAGTGTTTGAATGTAGAAGGATAATAATCATCTCCAGTCCAGTGCTCCGGGGGAAGAACAACACCACTAAAACATTTGTGGCTAGTCGAAAAAGTTAGTGCACTTAAAGAGACGGAAAAGTATAAAACCTGGGGGCACACTGTATCTTACCACTGTGATGTTGAAAGCGTAGAGAAGGTCGAAGGGCAACGCTGCGATCAGATCCACAAAGAACCAAGTGGTGCAGTAATGGAGGTAGATGGAGCGGGCGTCGTACACCACCTGACCGGACTGACTCACATAGGTGGTACGGAAATTCAGGATAATATCTGAAAAAGAGAGAAGCAAATGAAGTGTATCACAAAACAGAAATAAAATATAAAATGAAAAATGTTTCATCATGATTGCATGTTAAATTTAAAATGGGCAGTTTGGCAGTTTACTTGGACTGTAGCTCAGGTATATACAAACATAATTAAAGTTAATTAAATAAGAACAAATACAAGTAGCTCACTAGGGGAAATAGTAAAATGTAAAATGTGTTTAAATTGTAATACACCAACATAATTCAGCTGACCTTAAAATAATAGCTGCAGTAACAGATGCAGATTGAAAATAGAAACATTAAAAATAATCATAATAATAATAACAGGAAGAGGTGAGATTATGTTAGTCATTTTCAATATTGCAGTACACAGTGTTATGCCAGTCGTTAATTAGTATTTGAAAGCAATTGTTCACTGGAGGAAAGAAAACTTGATGATTAGAAAACACATTAAATTGCAGGCTGAAATGGACATTAGCAGGATTTCCTATCAAACAATAGAATACATCCTCGGCAGTTTAATATTTCACTTTTCACTTGCTCCTACACTGAAAAGACAAGCTGTTCTCTTGTTTATGTGTCTCTTGTTTCAGGGACAAGCAGTAATACTCCACTCTAAATGTCTTCACTGAAACTTGCCATAAGAATGATTATATCTTTCACAAAAAGGAAAAATAGGACAGCAGCACGTGAGCTCTTATTGTCCGCAGACAAACTTGTTGAGAGGATGTCAGAAAGTCTCATCACAGATGTGCTATCACACTTCGTTTAGAGGAAAAGTGGGACGAAGTGAGAGAAATCTAATTATGATTCGTAACCTGGGGCAACAGAGACACCCTGAGTGGGCGAGAAAAGGTAGGAGTTGTAGTTGTGTGTTAGCCATCGCCAGGGAAACCACTGCAGCGATACTGAGAAAAATAGTTGTTAATTTAAACTGAACATTGTTGTTTCTTCTTAATGCAGCTCCAGATGCTTCAACATAAAGGTCAGCTGGTGTGCAGCATGCAATCAGTGCAGGAGATTATACTTTAAAATGATAGAGGCAGAGCTACCAATTATGTTGCAGCAAGAATAGAAGTCAGTGATACTCAACTTGCTTTGTTTTTTTGCAAAGTGATACCAAAGTGCAAAGTGATACCAAGGGCCAGTTAATAAACCGCCATTAATAATATTTATCAGATAACATGAATAAACATTTAAAGGCCCATAACTCATCTTTCTTTGACATTACTTTTTTTTCTAAAGTTTTATTTTTTTATTGACTTAACTTACTAATATTTTACTGCATTTAATAGTTGCAACTGCATTGTTGTTGTAAATGTTTTGGTTACATTTGAAAGAGTTTATACAACATTACCAGGGACAGAATAAATAGCATATTAAAGTTATTTTAGTGTGAAATACACATAAATACACATGAAATACACAGCCTGAAACCCTGTCAGGGCATCCTGCCTTGGCACTTCTTTTTTGATAAACGATCTCTATTTTGACTCCTTTTGATGCACTCTGGCACCTTTTTTTTTGTTTTTTACATTCAAAGTAAAAACAAATTAAAAAACAAATTCACTGTAAATTAGTAAATGCTCAGCGAGCAAGTTGAGTATCACTGGTCTACTATCTGGAGAAAGACATGACTGATAACAAAAATGTTTTAATCAAATATAAATATATCATACCAAGTATGAAGAGCATCTCCACTGCTATGTCGCTGCCTATAGTGCTGCGGCTGACAAGTGAGTGATAGTCGCTGCCCTCATCATGACTGACAAAGCAGATGTCATAAGGAACAGCGACAGCAACGTAGAAGGTCGCCAGCAGAATTAACCAGTCCCACAAGGCCTTGGAGATGCTGTAGTGCAGCAGGATGAAACGAGACTTCTTAACAGCTGCCACCTTGTACTCGGGTAGAGACGGTTTCTGAAACACACTCTGAAAGACAGGACACATATAAATCACATTAGAAATCCTGAGAGCATCACAACAAATTGAATTTAGTGAGAAATGGAAGGTTTGATATTTTAATCTACAGTGCTCTCATTTACATCCTGGTGCTGAAACTTACTTAAAGTTACAAATCTGAAGTGCTTGGATTATATTTACGGCCACCTTGCACCCTGATGTATAATGACCTCTTTGGATAAATGAAAAAGTATAATATAATGTGTATTTTCTTCAGTGCCTAATGAGGCAGCACTGGCATTAACAAGCTCAGCATGAAACACTGCAGGTATCTAGTACACCTGCCTATCATCCTCCATCTTCATCATCATCACCAGAACTTTTTTAATACATGTTTGAATATACTTGAATAAACTATTTATTCTCATAGGCTGAATGGACAGTAGTGGTTTGAAAAGAGCAGATGCTTTTATTCTACACTGTATCAGAATCAGAATCAGAATCAGAATCAGAATCAAAATTCAGATTCTGATCAGAATCAGAATTCTGTAAAACATGTTGGGTCAATTTTAACCCAATTTGGGTCAATCATGATACCCGGTACTGGGTCACTGACCAAGTACTGGGTAAACTTTACCCAGGTCACCAATCATACTCAAAACACTGGGTTGTTTTGAGACAGTTTTAGTGCTATTTGTATTATTTCCATTGGGTTATTCAGCTATACCAATATGTGGTTATTGTAGTAATTATGTCATATTTCCATTTCTGTTGGGTCATAAATTAAACCAAAAATGATGGTTGCTTTTACCCAGTGTAATGTTATTTTTAATCTTTATATTGGGTAACTCTTGGTATTAGGTCATATTTGTGCTCTGTTTTGACAAAACAAGCTCATGTTTCATCTTAAAATTGCCTCAAAATGAAGCTTTGCATTAGTTCATGCAGGACACTGTAGTCAAACACCCCAGCTGTAATCAGCTGACAGACCGTTGATTGAATTATCAGCAAAGGGACTTTGAGAAGCACACAAAAGGAAGGAGGGACTTCCTCCGGCCGGGGTCTCCTCCCGGCGGAAGTATAAAGGCTTTATGTCGACACTGCTTACGTACCCAGCCAGACTAAATTAAGATAGACTTGAAAAACAAATGTGAACCCATCCATTAAATCATGTAACTGTAGATGGGTTTCCCATTTATAATTAAAAATAAGCAACCGAGCAGAAAAGACATCTGTCTAAGTAGCCAAACATCAGTAATTATCAGTAATTATACTAATCACTCAGTAATAATGAATGATGAAAGATTGGGACTCATAGTGTATTTATATCATGGGTTATACTGATTTTAATGATCCAGGGGTTTGCACTCACATTAGTCAGCTTCCTCTTGCCCCTCTTGGTGAACAGGTTGGTCAGGTGGTGCAGAATAGTCCTCCCCCTCTCTCGGGCTTGGGAAAAGTTTGATCGATTGCTTTTCCTGCTCTGGTGAGCAGCCTCTGTCATACCTGTGAGCAAAATCATAATAATTACTGAATAAATATATTCCATTTAGCTTTAAATTTAAATGAATGTGACAGTATGACATTTTGAAGATGAAATTAATTAAACATTAGGAAATGCATGTAGCCAGGCCTCACCGTCTCCTTGGCTGTAGTGATGGCTTTTCCCATATGATTCACTGATGTCTTTGAAGGACAGGAGGAACAGCACCACCTCACCTTTCTCATTTTTAATTGGAACAATATCCAGGAGGCACCAAAATGGCTTTCCTGAGGATATTAAACAAGTTATTACAAAACATATTAGGTTACTCAACAATACGGCTAGACAGTTCTAGCTCCAAAATGATGATTGGATTTCTAGCAATGTTATTTTTCCTTTGTGTTTTCTTTAAAATAACTATCCTCAGAAAGAAAGAAAGAAAGAAAGGGCAGGAAATGTTTTAAAGGTCCCATATTGTAAAAAGTGAGATTTCCATGTCTTTTTGATTACAAAGCAGGTCTAGGTTCTATATAAATACTATCAAAGTATCAAAAAGCTCAATCCACAGAGAAATGCACACAGCACGTATTCAGGAACTGTGAATTTAAACGAGCTGTCAGGACTTCTGTAAGGTTGTGATGTCACAACTATACTATATATAAATAGAAAGTGCCGCTACAGTGCCGTTACAGTCATTCCCCAGAGGCAATGGCACCAGGTGCAGAGATGCCAGGAGTGCAGATTTGGAAAACCCGGAAACTGACCAATCAGAGCAATCTGGGCTTTTTCAGGAGGGGAGCTTAAAGAGACAGGTGCTAAAATTGAGCATTTCAGACAGAGGGTGTATACAGGTATATTCAGACAGACAGTATTTACATTAAAGCATGTAAACATGTTCTATGACCTGAAATACAAGTATGAATCTGAAAATGAGCATAATATGTCACCTTTAAATCCACGACATCACCACCAATTCTCACATGCAGTGTACTCAGAGGACAGTCTTTACGTCGGGAAAGTAAGTAACTAAGCAGCGACCGAGGTAACTCTCTGCATGCTGAAACATGATGTACCATAAGCTAACGTTATACGAGCCCGTGTTTCATTGTTTTCATAGAGGCAGCTGCACCTAATATGCCTCTCAGCACAGATCATCAGCAGCTAAAGGCTGCACCTGCTGTCGTCAGGTGGCTAAAGTTTCTGTTTACTTTCATGTAGCCTATACTTCAAATAACTCAACTTCTTTATTGCAGTTGAATTGCAAAAAATGATGTTTTTATGAACTGAAGTGTATATGCAAGAGCCCCAGTACCCTCTGAATCATATATGTTTATTTAATCAAACATAATTGAGCTGTAAAGGGGATATTACGTCTGTCATCCTGATATTAGCTTGCAGGGTTACAGATTATGGGCTGGAGATATTGTGATTGTCATTCTGTTATTAACTTGCAGAGTTATTATGGGCAGTAGATGAGGCTATAATGACGGTAGAGTAAATACATGCAAAAGTAGTCATACAGTAGGCCGCACGCCCTCCGTTTTCATTTTTGGTCATGCAAAAGTACTCTAACAAGTTACTCTTCTCAGTAAGTAACACTGTAACAGATTACTTTTTAATGGCAGTAAACTTGTAATGTAACAAGTTACTTTTAAAAGTAACGTTAGCCAGCACTGCTCACATGTGCAAATACTTTTTAGGTGTGTGTTTCAGAGCACATGCAACACCTGGGTGATGTGAAAATGATCCTTACCCTTTTTCCTATAGAAGCAGACTTCTCCCTGGTACTCCTGCTGGCCTTCCAGAGCTTTGTCTACCTGTTGGATCACACTCTCGCTGGTCTCGGCTCCGTGGAGGAAGCTGCAGGTACAAGTTTTCTGCATCACCTCGGTCCGAACAAAGCCAGTCAGCTCACAAAACCCGTCAGAGCAGTACACGATGGGGTAACCATGACGACCCTGAGCATTTCCCAGCAGGAAGTTACTGTCTGCAAGGGAAAAAATATAAAGGTGAAGCTACTGTCTGACCCTGAGGAATAGAAAAGACTGATTGCGGCATTTTGTGCTTTTCTAACTGCTGTGCCACAGCTTGAGATTTCTGAAGCTCTTAAAGAAAGCTGTGAACGAGTAACATTCAGACATGGCGACCAGGTTCTCTTCTCGTTCCCCACTTCCTCTAAATACTTCGTGCCAGATTTGATTTGTTTGTTGTTGCACCAACAGAAAACAACTTTTCTGAGTCATTCTGTCTGCCATCAGCTCAGAGCCCTGAAATAGTGTACATCACAGATGGCTTTGAAGTAAGCTGGTGGTGTGTACAAAGTTTAAGGATATATGCAGGGCTCCAGCTGGCTCCATGGGGGACCATTGAAGCTTTGGCCCTCAATTAGCATGCAGAGCATATTTTCATCCTGCCACTGGTTGTGCAATGGATTTCAGTATTTACACGGCTACACACACACCCACCCACGCATCTTTTAAAAGTTTCATCCATCCATTTTTGCTGCTTATCTGGGGTCCTTGTCGTGGTGGCAGCAGGCTGAGCAAGATAGTACAGACGCCATGTCAGTGTTTTCCAGCTCCTCCTTGGGGATCCTGAGGCATTCCCAAGTTAGATGGGATATCTCTCCAGTGTGTTCTGGGTCTAACCTCAAAGAAAGGCGCCCACAGGGGCATTCTGAAACACCTCGTCTGGCTCCTTTTGACGCAAGAACAAGTGAACAAGAGAACCCTGAGATACTTGGACTCCTTCACTTGGGGAAACAATTCACTCCCAAACTGTTTTAGAGAGTTGGTTCAACTTCATGATCATTTTGGAGGATGCCGTTTGCGGTGCTGTTGAATTGTATTGCGTTATACTGACAGGTGTTTCAATCATTTTTATATCAATGGGTGTAGACAGGAACACCTCTCTGTATAGGCCCTAATGCAATACAGTCCAACAGCACCACAAACTACATCCTCCAAAATGGCCATAAAGTTGAAGCAACACCTCTCTAAAGCAGTTTGAAGAAAAGCTGAACATTAGGTATGATTTAATGCAGGACTGACTGCATTAGATTTAGCTGTGTGTGTGTGTGTGTGTGTGTATAAACTTGCAGTTGCCAGGCAACCAGCCGAGACTCCAGGAAGTTACTGGTCCTGGCCATGGATGTATAATAAAAACTGGATACAGTGATCGAGACGGAGCACCGTTAAACTCTAAAAATCCCCAGATGAACGACACTGCTTCCGCACTGTGTGGCAGAGCAGGCGCGCTAGAGACCTCCACCGACGGAGCCGGCTACATCCTTTTTGCGCAGCTTTTCTAGACTTTCGAAATGTTATCAAAACCAAGTTAACTGAGTTATTTTGCAGGGGTTGTAACGCTCAAAAAAATGTATCCACGCATTTAAAGATGTCTCTTGTCTTTCACCATAAATCTATGGGAAAAAGTATTTTTGGGCCAGAGGGCATCACATGGTTGACTCATTAGGTGCAATACCACAGTTTGGCCACTGTGTCAAATTAGCTTCAAAGCTGGCGCTCTTCCTGGGGACTTGGTCCTGGAACATAACGTGAAAAGCTTGAAATGCGATACATGGCACGCAAAACATGACGAAAAGTGGTGTGATATTTATATGCTTTCCCATAAGATCATGTTGCCCTGTAAAATGCTGATTTGTCGTTTTTATCATTTTGTGTACCGATTAATATACAAAGTATTAATGAGTCAGCTTTATGTGCTGGTAGGCAGATTTTGATGCCTTTAGACAGAGGCAGTCTAGCTGTTTCCCCATTTCTAATCTTTATGCTAAGTTAGCCAGCGTTAGCTTCATATTTTTACCTACACCCATGACAGCAGTATCTTCTCAACTTTTAGCATGAAAGCAAAAATGCATATTTCTCAAAAAGAATTTCCCTTTAAAATGTTCTACACAAATTTGCAAGTAGGACTACATTTTTTGTGACACTCTTATTAACGCTCTAAATCTGTTTTTACCGTACTTGGGGGAATTAGTTTAAGTTATGTCACTTGTTGAAATTGACATTTCTTTGTATTTAAAAAGCGTTTTTTACTCCGAAGATTGATTCCTTAATCTGGCAATGATAAAAAAAAAATTAAAAATCACATAGACCCAGGAAACATTTTTCTTTCTAACTCAGCTGAGAAGCATATTTTAAATATTCAGTTATTACATATAACAGTAGGCTACATGTGCCCATAAGACAAGATAGAGAATACTTCTCTGTCTAAAAGATGCCTTTATGCCCGGGAAATAATGTTAATAATAGAGATGATGAGCTTTGTCAATTCAGACAGAGACTTGAAAATGAAAGCCTTGTTTGAAAAAAATAAATATTGATGCTGGAATTGAAGTGTCATTTCAGGGCAGGAAGTGTAGGTGTGAAGCAGAAGAAAATGATAATGAAACTGCAACTAGACAAATCATGAATTTAATCTGCAAGATGCTGTCTCTTTTGTAATAAAACACATAATAGTTACCAAAGACTTTCTTCACATTAATCTATTATGAGGGCTGTGACAGGCTGCCATGTGGATAAAGAATTTCCCTCAGAAGTCAGTCGGTCAATCATGATGCCATAGTTAATGTAACTACACAAACAACAGCTTGGTTTACATGTTTTCTGTCCATGGAAACCATACAAAAGATCATCTGCTAAAAAAAAGTATTTAGAGCTTGGAAATAAAGTTCCTAATTGAATCCATTCTTTATAAACTGCAGAATGATTTGTAAGAATAAATGATATGGGGTTTTGCACCCCAGGTCTTATTGTAAAGAGAAACAAAAGCAAAATCTTACCATCATTCACTGACTAATGTCTGCTTTCACTCATCTCCACATAACCCTAAATATCCCTTCAATATTTAGACAGATGGACCGAGACCTCTGAATGGTGTCTTCTTTCATTTATTTGCTCAGTCGCTTTCTGAATGCAAGCTGATTCAATTTCAAACAAACATCTTTGGTCGACTCTGCTGCAAAACACTATAATGATGATATAGCTGCAAAGACAACACTGAACACCTGCACTGCAGCCAGTTTTAATGAGAGTGATGCTTTGTAAACACAGACTGATAATACCACATGCAGCTGTAGATTCCTGTGATCCATTTTATATTATTTTATAAACCCTCAAAAACAGTAACAGAGCAGGCAGCATGTGGAGGGGGTGTTAACAAGTGTCTGCTCCAGAGGAAAAGACATGCAATTAGTGATGTGTGGATATTATCTACCTGATAAGTATGCAGTTACTCTCACAAGAAACTAAAATAAGATCTTTCCACGCTCATGTTGCCATAGCAATTTGTGCAGAGAAAAAAAAAAAAAAACATATGCCAATGCTGCAATTTGCATCTACAAGCTTACCAAGACACTGTGCCCTCTGAAACACAGATGCAGCCAATAAAAGATCTGCAATATTGGTCTTGTTCTGATTTATACTCAACACACTCATTGAATTGGAAGTGCTTACAATATGAATGAGTGAGGATTTACTAAGATATAAAATTGCTCTGAAACGGAAGCATTTTGAGCCCCTTGAGAACATTTTCTTCATGTGATCACCTACACTCATCATTTTTTCTCAATATTGATGAAGATGAATCCTCCTCAGCCTGTTTCTATGGCTTCATGTTATTCAAGAGAACACACACGCACGCATGCAAGCACGCACACGCACACGCACACACACGCACACGCGCGCACACACACACCCCACACACACACACACACACACACACACACACACACACACACACACACACATACACACACACACACACAGACGGACAGCCATCAACGCTGACTGGCCAAAGAATTTTTTATCTGTGAAACTTAATCACAGTAATTTCTTGTCAGTAAATGTTCATGTCTAAGCTTGGATAGAAAATAAGTGCATGTTGCGGATCATTATATAATAAAATTCCATTGTTCATTGTTACATCTCCAATTTTACTTGGCATAATCCATTTGCTTCTTTTCAGTGAAATTGCAGTCACTCAAACACAATTGATTCTTATCGCTAATTGTCCATGACAGCACTCCTGAGTAGGAGAAAGATGTTATTTCAACATCTAGTACAGGAAATTAGCAGAAGACACTGTGGACACAGAGGGATACAAAAAAGGCATTGCTTTCTATGGCTATTACATTATATCACTGAACCAATTTAAAATCCAGATTTACGATAATCTTAACCCTGCAGTCCACAAAATAAAAACATAATATTAGATATCGTAAATGTGACTATAAACCATCAATTTAATTCTATCTTTAGCTGACATGAATTACTTATTTGGAGGTGGCAGTTGATTAAATGAATAATTTATATATTTTTTCTGCTTTCAAAGAAGTTGACTGAGCAAAACCTCCGATGATATTTGATTGGCTCTTGGTCTCTGCATAATTCCTTTTAATTAATTTCCCTGCACATATCAGGGCCATGTGAATACCTATATTCCCCTGAGCCCAGTCTCAATTCACATTCACACTGTGGATGCTTGTATTATTTCTTCTGCATAGACACAAGTTCATGTGGTTTCCCCTTGTCTTCACAAAGATGTCACACAGAAAGGCTTTCAGTTAAACCGAGAGAGATTCAAGATTTACATTGAATAGTGCTCTGCTGTGAAGCCATGTCAGTTGGCCCCTTCACCTCCCACTCAGGTCAAACCACCCACTTGCACATCTGATACAGAGGTATTGTGGCAGCTAAGTGTGTGTGTGTGTGTGTGTGTGTGTGTGTGTGTGTTTAAGTCTATGTATAAATGTGTGAGTCTCAGAAAGCAAGTATGTGAAGAAGGGATGGAGGGTTTGTGTGTGTGTGATAGGGAGATAATGAGATAGTGTGATCACACTGAATTTGTTAAGTAGTAAAGGACAGACTGACCCAAAAACACTCTGTCACACCTTTCACTGTGTTCTGGAAAGCTGACAAGTGCCTGCTGATGACTTTCTAGTCTATTCAGGGGCATGGTGCACGGACTGGGAGGGCGGGAACAAACATGAAACAAAAGGGTCAAAATTAATGAACAGTGAGTGAACATCATTACTGTCAAAGCATGAAAATAAACAACCACTGCCTAATTATTGGACTCTATTTTAATAATGCAGCAGCACAGACCGGTATAGTTCATGTGTGCAAGATCCCCGAGGGTGCAGGTGCATATATATTCAGGTGCAGCCTGGCTTCTCCGAATAGGAAAATAATATTGCTGTCTGGGAGGTTCAGAGTGACAAAACAACAGCCGAACCAATTAGCATATGTAGTCTTTTAAAGTTGAATTTACATTTGTGGAGATACTGAGTCCTGTTATGTGATGTTTTTGATGCATAATCTTGCACATTTTCATTTTTAACACAATAACTGTAAAAATAATGGCAAAAATAAAATAAGAAAAGCAAAAATGAAGGGAAAATGTGTTACATTTTGTAAGTAAAGCTTTGCTTCTTCAGGTCTAAGATTTCTTGTGTAAATATATTATTTGTAGATCTTTACAATCATTCACTGAAAGAACAGAGCAGGCCTGCCTTATTGCATGATCCAGATTTTCCACTTTTTTTCAAAACCGTAGGGGAAGGGACTTTCAGAACGGGAACACAGCAATGTTCACCTGGTAAGCCACGACTAAGAAAATACCAAGATATCTTGCAATAGTCTGTCCTGCCATGGAAATAGAGCCTAAAAAGTGTGTGGATATAGTATTATTTGTTTGATAGATTCAAATTGTGGGAAAGGTGACAACCTTTAATATTGCTGTTGAAGGATTCATTTAACATTGTCTGTTTTAAAGAAAGACCTTGACTGAAAAATGCATGCATCTCAACAGTGAAGCAACTCAACAAGTAGCTCTTCAGTTCCAATACATCATCCTGGACTGCACTGTCCATCTCAAGTTCTGGTTTACTGTCACAACTTGCAGTCTTATAATTGGATCTCACTATCCTGTTGGACACATTTGTCGACAGCAGTGTTTTTCAGTGTCAGTCACAATCCTAAACTAGGTTACCAAAATGCCAAAGGCTAAACTCCTAAAAGCTCAACGGGTAGAGTGGCAGCTTCAAAACCGAGAGGAATCTATTTGCAGGCATCACAATTTTAATTTGATAATGTGTGTCTCTGGAGAAAAAGTTTGAAACACATTGACTGCAGTATTGTGATGATAGCCGACAGTATGCCCAAAGAACCAGCACGACGAGTCCAAAGATGAACACAACCAAAAAGAATGTTTTGTTTGTCCCACAAATTACATTTAAAAATCTTCTCCAGACACATTTTAAAGTATGTAGAAAATACTCTGCTATGATTAATATTTTGTTTAACATGGTTTTCCCAAAAAAGTTTAAAATAAATAAAACATTTTTTTTTTTAAAGTGGGGGGAAGAAAAGGGGCTGGAAGCACATCTACTCTACTCCCTCACTAAGAAATTCTGGATCTGGCCTCAAGCCCCGCCCACCACCACTGCCATAGTTACGCTAGTCACTTGTGGCTGGGGCAGTGACTTGATTGGTTCCTTAGACATATGATGTCATAAAACCTGGCTGTCTGAATCTGGATTTTTGAGACTGTTTGTGGCAGTTTCAAGGCAGAAATTCTCAGTCATGGTGTTGACTGCTCATTTCACTCATAATATGTCTTGTAGCAAATAAAAAACACCACATCGACATGTTAACATGGTTGAAAACTTGATTTTCACAGGAGGGGCTCTTTAAACTGCAAGCTTAGAATACTGCCCATTGGCATATCCAATTATGTACCTTGACAAGTCATAACAGTAAAGTCATACATATTCAGGCTCAACTGGAAATCTAAAAAAAAAAATACTTACGAGTGCCATCAAAGTGGTTTGCAATGGTGTCCAAGAAGGTGTTTTGTGGAGCAAGGAGGCCCTTCATCACAGGCATCTTGTACTAGATTAGGAGAAGGCTGCAGACTCTCAGACAGTTTCCAGGACTTCGTCACCATTCCCCAAAGAGGACCTGAAAGAAAACCACTGTGCTTCTCCTTGGGCTCACTTCTAACTCTTCCACAATGTTCTGATGGAGTGCAAGTTGTTTCTATTCTATGTTGTCGAGAGGAGACCACTGACTTGCATCATTTGTTCTTCGGAAGAAACCTCGGAGGTGTTCTCTAAAGCTTCTCTTTCAGTTGCGCATCCCTCTGCTGCTCTCAGCGCTGCTGCAGTATCACAGAAAATCCTCAGCTTCTCTTCAGTCAGTCTAACTCCACTCACCATGGTTCCTGCCATCTCCGAGCCCCCTGCCTCTCTCTCTCTCTCCCTCTTCCTCCCTCCCTCTGTCTCTCATACAAAAGCCTGAACCATCCCCCTTTTCCACACACAGTGAATGTATTAGTTATATATCTCTCGCCTTTTCTCTCTTTCTCATACAAAATCTGTCCTTCTACGTGTACTCCCCAGAGAAGTTGTTAGAAATCGCCTTCTTTCTTTATCTGCTCTCTCTTTCTCTAAACCTGTTGTATAGAAGGAGTATATATATATATTGGTATATATATTGGTTGCCGTGGATATTCTGCAACATAGAGGACAAGATAATTATTAGTGTCTGTATAAAGATTTTTTTTCTGCTCTTCCATGGACATATGGTGTATAGAGGTAAGGTTGAATAAAGAGCAGCTCTGGATGATGATTCAGTGTCCGGCTCAATAATGACAATAAATTACATTTCCTGCCAAGAGCGATGTCTGTCAGCAGCTTGGATGATCTATGCGCCTGCTGTCTGTTTCACCATATCTATATCATATTTTCTTTGCTACCTATACTGTGGATAAACAAACACCCACACACACATAGTCGCTGTAACATGCGGAGTATAAGCCTACATGCACACACACAAACTCACTGATGGCATTTCACAGCACGCACTGCTTCTTTGTATAGCATCCTTGCCAATTACCACTTTCCTCCAGCTTTCATAAAGCTGTTGCACATCATGAGACCTGACATTTCATTGATGTGATAGGTTATTCAAATCTACATTTATCTATGAAAAGGTCAAAAACACAGCCAATCAATGTTAATTTTCATATCAACGGTATTTTACTTGGCAGAAAAAATATTTTTGGTTATTTACTGATCCACACAAGAGTTGTTTTGTCAGATTTAAAGTACTTTTAGAGCCCATATAAGCAGTAATGTAATGGCTATGGTAAAATGTCAGATTCAACTTGAGACAAGATGCATGCCATAACAAATTACTGAGCAGCAGTCCTTCTTAAATGTGTCCCTCATGTAGCCTATATGTGTTAGCATAGCTTACTATTAGCCAAAGAGTCACAATTAAGTAATTAGGCAAGCAATAACCAGTAGACGATTTATTAATCTTTAACAGCGGGGGTGGTCCCGGTTTGTTTCGTTCACCCCCGACTAAAGACACTTTCCCTACTATATGGTTTAGAGAATAATATAGATAAAAGACAAAACTAACAGAAGGTTACAAATCGCAATTACAAATCCATCTGCTACCTCAGCACCACGGACAGTGCCATAGGTATATCAATACACAGCACAGTTAGGTATTTCAGAGCCATGGTCGGGACCGTAGATTCTAACTCGCACATACTTAAGTCAGATAAAGGATCAAAGAGTCAGGCAGACTAGACTAACATATTCAAACTAAACAACCCCTCTGCCCTGCACTCTCTCTGCTACCAGGGGATGGAGAGGGGGGATGGCAGGTTAACAAGGGGGATGCATTTTGGTCATTTTGCTAACAACGGGGGTGGCATCCCCCCCTTATATCGCCCACAACATCATTTCTGTCTGCACATTGAGCAACTCAGTTCAAGAACATTTCCACTACAGTAATCTCAGTTTCTCTATAATGTTCCTACATCAAAGAAGGTGTAGTTTTGAAATGTTGAGAAAATGATTTACCTTAGATTGTGGATAGAAAACCCAAGTATCATTCAGCATCTTAAAGAACCCCCTATAAGCAAAAACACAGAGCACAAGTAGAGGCCAGTGGTACAGAAGTAGTCTCAACGAGGGGCGGGACTTTGGGTCTCAGAGAACATGGCATTCAAATGGTGAAAAAGAAAGAAATCTGATTACATCCAATATTTTCACATTTAAAGGCGGAGGTGGGATTTTTAACATCTGAGAATAACTTTGAATCATGTAACAGACTGTACTATATTGGAAGATGTGCTAAAGCAGGCCCCTTAGGGTGATTTTTTTTTTTTTTTAATTCCTCGACATTCTGACAATCCGACATGCACACACAAAAGCACATCTTCAAATATAGAAGTCTGTTACAGTACAAACTTTGATTTCTTAAGAGTAATATAGATCGGATAAAACATAAATAAATCAATAGCTGGAGAAATGGAGAAATGGCATATATATGAAACATGATTTTTGAGCAATACTATACTACTTGTTTTTTGTTTTTTTAAAGGAAGATGTTAGGTTTAAAAAAAAAATCCTTCAGGGCAAACAGGAGTGATGGTAGAACAATTTTACATACTGTATATATTTACAAAACATGCACAAGGCATCCTATTGGATAGTCTATCAGCTGTATCACTACCTTCTCATTTTTTATCATATCAGCACCATCTTGTGTTCCACTTTATTCCCACACTGTGATGGGCTCCTATGTGCGAGCTGTACTAAATCAAAATAGAAGTCTAGGCGTGAGCCGAGATGCTGGCTTTGATTCAAGGGGCAAAAAATATTGTGGTGGGGAGGAGGTGAAGCCAATGCAGACCTTAAACCTGCTTTCTTTCTAATGGCTCCACTGGTTGGAAAAAAAAGTTTAGATTGTTTAGAAGTCTATGAGAAAATGACCCTACTTGATATATCCTTGGGTTCTCAGTCAGATCCACCCCTCGCTCATCCCCAGCTCCACCTGCTCTTCCAAATATGGTCACTTCTGGCTCAAAAAAAAAAGCCAAACTCAAGGCTTCAAAACAGTAATCCACAAACCAGTGGGAAGCTTGTATTTGCTTTGTGCCCTCCCCAAAACAGAGACCTGATAGTTGTCGTCTGCATGGTAAAATGCACTGTTATGGTCCATGATGGACACAAAAGGCATTTTTGGATGCAACTATTTTGCAAAGACTCTTCAGTCTTTTTTTTCAGTAAATCGTGCAATAAAATTCAATATACCTGTGGCAAGAAAAAACGAAAT
>JAOVVB010233981.1:0-39276 GCA_028570985.1 Heterobranchus longifilis | reverse complement strand
TGCTCATGTCTTCATGTTTTATGTTGTATGTATTATGTACAGTTGTCGATGTCTTTTGTGTTGCTCTGACTGTGCAAAACAAATTCCCCTCAGGCCAATAAAAGTTTCATTCATTCATCAACTATATATGTTATGTTTTCAAAGAGTGTGACTTGTATACACTATGTGTTGGAATTTATGGGTATATGAACCTATACTTCTGTTCAGAGGTTAACAATTTACCACAGAGGCTGAGTGTGTGTGTGTGTGTGTGTGTGTGTGTGTGTGTGTGTGTGTACCTCAGGTCCCAGGTTGAGATAACAGTCCACAGACAGTACAGGGTGTGTGTGGTTCTTGGTGCTGAGTGGAAACAGCTTCTGGCTGGTGTGTTGAAGGTACTTTTCCAGAAGGAGCTGAGCCGGAGTAGCCAAGAAAAGGTGCTTGCTGTCCGGGGCGCAGATGTACTGCGAGGGTCCTACTGAGGTGGGAACGTCTGTCGTCTGGAGAAATGTCAAACTTTTGTTTAATAACTTTTGTTGCCATAAAGGTTTGTGACTATCTTGCATCAACTGTTACATGCACACACAGATTCATAGTTATATTGATTGTTATTCAAAAATGTCTCAGTTACCAAACATACAAAAGCCTGTTTTTTGAAGCCAAGTGTACTTAAAAAATAATCAGTTATTTGCAGTTGTAGAAGAAGTACTTTTATCTTTTACTTAAGTCAAAATATACTTAATGTACAAGTATGCATTTTGCAGAATAATAATATATATATATTATATTATTGTATTATAATTATTGATGCATTCATGTGTTCATCACTTTAATGTTGCAGCTTGTAAAGTTAGAGCTCATTTTATTTACTTTATATATTGCTGTGTAGATTAATTTGAAATCAAATATTCTAATATATTATTTGATTTATATTTTGTACAAATAAAAATCTGCAAAGTAACTAATGCTCTCAAATAAATGTAGTGGAGTAAAAAGTACTATACTGCCTTCCAAAATGTAGTGGAGTATAAGTATAAAGTAGCACAAAATGGAAATACTCAAGTACCTCAGTGCTCAAAAGTGCATCAAAATTGTACAGTACGTGAGTAAATGTACTTAGTTACTTTCCACCACTGACTACAACCCATACAGTCGAGTGCGGTGTACTTCACAGAGTTGGCAGTCTAAAGGTACTGGTACTGGTTCTGGTATCATACTTTTTTAAACGATACCCAGCCCTCGAGCAGAGTTTACCTACCTATGATGAGGAAGATGATAAAGCCAATGATGAGGAGGGGGGAGCCACTGACGGCCACTCCATAAGCAAAGTTGATGAGGGGCGAAAGCAGCAGGGTGGCCCAAAACAGGAAGTTCAACAGCGTCCATGGCCTGCGATGTGGGATTATTGTGGGTCCGGGAAACTTGCCTTCCTTTTTGTAGGTTTCCTGTAAGGCGTCCTGAGCAGGACAGGAAGAAGAGATGGTTTGCACTGTATTCATTGATCATCGATGCCATTACCTCATTTGACCCGAGGCAATAGTTGCATAAAACATACTGTAATAAATGATGTGATCAAATCAGAAAATAAATCATAAATAATGAACCAACCCCCACAGTGCTGTGCCTCAATTTGTATACTTCCGTTAGTGTACACAGTGGACTACATGTAAGTGTACTATGTACTTGCGTAGTGCGTATATTTCGACAGTGTAGTGCTGTCTCAAATCGCACATGGCCATTATGCACTTACTGAAAATGACTATTTGAAATTCACCGTTAAAAAGAAGAAGAAGAAGCAGTCAAATGTTCCAACGGACGGAGCATTACCGCCCCCCTATTGTCACCCACTAAAATATCTGCCGTCTTGTTTTCTCACCATCTGACTACAGTATAGTGGAACTCAGTGAAAAGACACACACATGACAAAAACACATGTATAACTTACATTTATATAGTTCGGTGTTTGAAAATACGCCGGCGGTCCCGTAGCTTCCGCTACGTAGCAAAGATGGCGACCGTTGAGGGCGAGTAGCGTCCAGCGTTAAGAGTGCACCATCCAGGTACTCATAGTGCACTGCTTTTTGCCATACTTCTCAGTGTGAACGCACTACACACTCAGAATAGCGAGTGTAAGTAGAGAAGTACACACATTGAGACACAGCACAGGTCTCAAAGGGCCAGAGATGCAAGTTTGCACTTTCATACAATAAAGAATCCAATAGATGTCCAGTCAACATGCAAACAGCTTGAATAGTAACGACTCAAGGTGTCTCAGAGTGTGTTCCCTGAGTTTAATACTACTAGAATTTTAAATGTGACTGAATTTGATGACTTGCATGTCAAAACATCTGTGTATTTTACATTTTACATCTTAATTTCAGACTTTGCCTTTAATGTCAGCTTTGCTCAGTTTACCTTCTCCTGGTAGAGCTTGTGCAGCCAGATGGCACACTCTTTCTCATCATCTGGTATATCCTCCACAGGAAACCGCCTGGTTGGGAAAGAGGAATAAAACAGAACTTTAAGATTCTTGAAAATACAACGATTAGACACTATTTCAGCCAACATTCACAGATTTTCTTTTACATTGACAGACAGAAATGAGCACACAATGAACAACTCAGGAAATACAAAAGGACAACAGACTGGATGACAAATTGTAGCTTCACTGAGCAACCACAGAAATCCTGTGAGAACAAGAACTCAGGAACATGCAACAAAACAGAAAACGATGTCCATCAAACACAATCTGTCTTGCTGATCTATGCTGCAATTTGTTCAGAAAAGACAAAGAAACAAAAAATGCAAACTTTTGATGAGGCAGCGGATACAGAGAAGCAGGTAATATAAATTATACACAGAGAGCTGAAGGTAAGTGACCGTTATAAGAATACTGTGAACCTCAGGTGCATTGAAACCTGATGAATTAGATTGGAAGACTTTTTTTTCTCCCTTTCATGATTTCTCCTGCTCACACATGTTATATCCATGGTCATGACTCCAGTTGTGAAAACTATTCTTGATGAGAATGACGGGCAGCGACTGTATTAGAAGAATCTTGAAACACCACACACTGTAAAAATGTCTCCAGATTATCAACACACCATCTGACCCAGAGTGGAACACATTTAGACCGTCTTGGTCTGATAACTCGTGGCGCCCAAACCATAATTGCAAACTGGTCCATCAAATGTAATGTGTGTCCCTGCCTTTAAAGGTTATGATATATTCAATAACATATCCAAATAATTAACAACCAACCTAAAAGAACCTTTGCTAAATTATACATATAAAGGGTGCACACATCATTTATAGGCACTACAACATAATAAAAACATGTATTTTAAACAAAGAAAAAATAACCCACATTCATCATACATAACAAATGAGTCATATTAACACTGCATAATATAATGGACAATAAGATGTAACATATATTTCATAATCAATCTAATCCTCTCAGAGTGCAACAGAAACTATTTCATGATAATTTTGTAAATCACTTGTTGTGACAGTTTCTTACCACCAGGGGGCTCCCTCAGCTAAAACTCTCTTCCGCTCTGCACCATCGAGCATCTATTTCCGTGCTTACTGTAATTACTCGTCTCTAAACCCACTGGTGTGTTTAACTAACTGACAGTCTACGCAACCATGTTACCACAAAGAGAGATACGTGTCCTCCAGTATTCTCCCTTTCCTAGTTTTTATAATTGAGTAAAATCAGGGCTCGACATTAACTTTTTGAGGCACTTGTCCTTTGGACATGTAAATTTACCTTTCACTTGTCCAGACACAAAAGTCCCTTGTCTGGGTAAAAAATGAAAGGTTTTAGGTAAGTTAAATAAGTTAATAAGAAGTAATTCTAGTGTGCTGTTTTTTATGTAAAAAAGAGTTAAAATATCATCAAATAGCTGACTATTTCTTTGACTATTTTCTCTGGCTTTTCCGATTTTCAAAACCTGTACAGTAAAAACGTGAACATTTGTTTAATTATAGTCAGAGTCATCCTGAACAGGAATCATTTGGACATTTTAGCTAACCTCTGAAGGAAAGGTTTTTATGACAGGTCAAAGATGATTATTTGATATACTAACGTTTGAGGTCCCTTTTTTTAAAAAAAACCATTGCAATAGAATAACTTCAAATTTTCCTTTATATAATATGCAATATAATGTCATTTTTACGTGGTATATCAAATGTGAGAGATTACTGCTGCAACACCGGCACTGTATACCTTTCTCTGCCTCTTTCACAGAGTAATGAGTGGGACATAACGTGAAGACACCATATCTTTTTTGTTTTTTAACTTGTCCGTTGGGGCAAGTACATTTCTCTTCCACTTGCCCTACAAAAAGCCTTCATGTTGAACCCTGGCAAATGAAAGAAATGCTATATTTCTCTCTAATTAAGTTTTGCTGTCCAGACAAAAGACGTGCTTTTCCCAGCCATTTCAGCGTGAGCCATCCCAATCTGTTTCTGTCTCACGGCCAGCTCTTCACTCAGTGGGAGCGTCCTGGCCATTAGAGATATTGTTCTGAAACCATAAACGTGCTGGGAAACTAGCCAACATTTTCAGCGCTCTCGCTGTCTCTTTCATTGTTATGGGACAAAAATGCAGCCGGAAGGAGGCCAAAAGGTTTAGAATACATTCATCAGTTTCTGCTTGAAGAAACTCATTGCAGCTGGCAGTGTAATGCATCATTATTACAATAACTGATATGACTCAAAAGTTATCAGCGGCACTCACCTTACACTCATGTCAGCTTTGTATTTCTTGCCGTTGACGATGCCCAGCAGAGTGGGAGTCTGGTTATCTTTGAAGTTGAGTGTCACATCATACACAGCAGTTACTGTACGGGAGGAAAACAGATTCAGAATAAACGACTCGTATGTGAAATGAGCAAGATGAACGTTGTGTGTAGGCCTGTCACGATAACGATATATTGTCCCAAAAATAATTGTGATAAATGATATTATTGTCATTTTAAGACCATTTTATGCCACTGATAATATAATAGCATAATGCAAGTACACCCTTTCAAAGAGCAATTCACTTTTAATTCTTAAGAATATTCAGATATTGGAATTGGAACGTGAAAAAAATATCCCAAATAAATAAAAACATAGACATGATATATTTCTATACAAAGTCAACATACTGGCACGTTCACATGAATGGGCGGTCCTCTCTCATTATTCAGCTTAAACCCCAAAAATTTCCCACACCAGAGCTGTGGAGATTTAAAACCAAGTCCATTTGGACTTATTCTTCAGAACTTTCTGGCTGCTCAGTAGCCGTCGTAACCAGAAATGACAGAAAAACATATCTCAGGTTTTATCTATTTATTCGGTGCTGTGAAAAAACGTGTAGACGTCTTATAATGGTCGGGAAAGCCCTGCTGTTTATTCTGGCATCATGTTGGCTAAAAGGTGGATGACATTCTTGTGTAAAGAAAACGGGCAATATCCTACCATATATGGACATGACCTCAATCAGTTTTTCTGACCTCGATAAGTCGATAACATAATTATTGTGACAGGCCTAGTTGTGTGTGTGTGTGTGTGTGTGTGCACGTGTGTATCTACCTGTGCCTTTAAGACACTGCAGTGTGGTGGTGAATCCTTTGGTTCGGGGTAGTAGGTGGTATTTGAGCTTGGGGAGGCCTTTACTCTCTGCAACCTGCATACTGATTTGGTGCTTTGTCTCCGTAAAGCGGGTGCCCTCGCAGTACAGCAGAAACTTTGGAGGGAGAAGAGCTGCGTTACACATATACACATACACAATACACACACGTTCCTATAAAAACAGAATCACACAGACAGGAGGTGACCTCCTTTCTCTTGTCCCATCCACTACCCTACTTCTGCTCGGTTGAATTACAGATCAGGTTCACGTAAATCTAACACTCTGCTAAAAAAAAAAAAGTCACTGTCTTATCTCAATAGGCAGGTGGGTGAAAACTCGACCAGAGAGTGTTAAGCTCGTTTATCTGAACACATAAAAACTATGTCATCAGCAGTCGCCTAATGCTTGACTTAAGGGGTAATTAGATCAACTGCTGATCTGCCTAATCTGGGCAGGTGAACTGGTTGAGTCACGGTGAAAATCCGTCGCACAAGGTGCTTTAAACCTTCAGTAATGGTGCACAAAATACAGCAGCACCTGCTGCCACCAGATATGATGCCGTGAATGTACGACACTTGCTTGTTTAAACAGAAAAGAGAGGTTTTGCCCAATGCAGAGTGACTGTTTATGCACAGTGGGAAGTCCAGTTCATGAGGTTTCACAGGAAAAATAACAGGCACACCCTCCTGTTGAGAGATTTTAAATACAGCTGGTGCACTCAGAGAACTTGTGTGCATACTGTACCTCTACTGACTTCAACCCATGTAAGAAGATACTGGGTCAAAGGTCATGTTTTGTAAAGTATTTTTTACTGACATTTAGGGTGCGTTCGTAAATAGTCATTTTGCCAGAGTGCACTCTGGCTCAAACTGGACCATTCGGAAATTCGGAGCGCTGTTGGAATTTATCGTTCCGTTATTCCGAGTGCCACAGTCTGGGACAAAAACAATTTATCATGTTAGATAAATGAAACTAATGTCTGTTTAATGTGAATAGCTGAAAAAGGACACACTGTACCTCCAGGTACAGCACTGGGCTTGGAAGCCAATTTGACATAGTGGCTAACCCGTGTAAATTACAACTTCTGGGTCCATCACATGATGCCACTGGGCCCCAAAAAGAATGTCTGTAAATCAGCTGACAATATTTTTTTTGAGGTACATCAACTTCCCAGTATGAACACTTGAATAGCCCTTATTCAAATCATTATGTCCTGAAAGGTGTACAGTTCAGTAGCAGCTGAATCCAGAGTTATTTTTCTTCCTCCGTTCATGTGAATGAGCCCGAAACAGAGTGGCTGAGAGGCAGGGTTAAAGGATACGCTGTTGCGCTCTGGGTAATTATATTGAAATTTTTTTGACTTCAAGCGCTACTGAGCAACTTTCATATGAATGAACGGGACCTTGCCTCTAATTCTGTATCCAGTTCTCTTTATACTTTATCTATTTTACAATGAAGGATTACCTCCAAATAAATGTGTTTTTTTTCTAGGAATCTCTCTGCTCTGAGATCTCAGCAGTTGACTAGGAGTGCAATGATCAGAACCAGTAAAAACGATGGATAAGCTACAAAAATAAGATGTTGTAATTAACAGTAATTAATGAGTAAACTGCTTTATCCACATTATGCATTTCTAATCCTAAACGGATGTACTCGGGTAACTACATGTCTGTTATATTTCACAATCTTGATTGTTCAACTGGGCTAAAGTTGACTGAATGCAAAAATACACGATATGGTATTTATGCAAATGGATGTGTAGCAGCATGAAAATGAATCCAACATTACACAGAGCTTACTACTACACTTATACAATTGCACCAGAAGACAAACACAGTATGTCGAATGTGTACTTACCCACATATATTCAGGATAATCTTTGAGCCTGCTCAGTCCTTTAAAGACAGTATTTCGGTCCTCCTCCCACTTTCTTTTGCAGAAGACTATTTCTAGGAAGTACCAGGTCCAGCCAATCAGAGGAACCTTCAGTAGCTCGTGTTTGGCTAGAACTTTTGAACTCTAGAGAGGGAGGACAGGTATACGTTTATAAAGATGAAGCTTGGATTTCTCATCAGATCCAACCCTGGTGCAGACTAAAAGCAATTAAATTAATTCATGAGTAATTCAATCATGTAAATATGAGAGTTTGAGTCATATTTTGCTACATTACTGACCCCTAGGACGCCATATCTTTCACACATGGTCCAGCCACACAGGAAGTCGATCTCATAGTTGTGGTTGAGGATGGTGATGACATGCTCTTTGCCAAACTTGTCCACCGTAGCTTGGTCGGTGTATAGGGTGCATTCTGTGCCGGACCACCACTCCAGCAGCATCACCAGCTCTGCACAGAGACGACAACACATCATGTGATATGGAGAAAATCAAATATCACAATATATATATATTTTTTTACCAAATTCCTTGATATCAATATTGCGACATTATTGCAGGGTTGACTATAGAGTGCTGCAGAAATAAGTCCTAAAACCCAGAAATAAGTTAGTGTTTTTGCACTTCCAGTTCCCTCGAAGTCAATGGGTTTTGTCTGTGGTTAACACAAGCATTGGAGATTTTCATGTTTTGTTCTACGACATAAAATGCGTCAGTAAACACCCCACTCTTTGATGCTTTTAAGTGCCTTTCGAAAGGAGGTTGCTAACAAGTGACTAAATGAGACTACAGAGGTTGTCGGGGAAATCAAACGTCACTGTCAGTTTAGCAGTGGCGCCGTTGAAGTCATGTGACTGCGGTGTAGTTCGTTTATAGCCTAAGTGGTGTTCATTTGTGAAAATTATTTTACTAAATAAAACGTGCAAGAATCGTAAACTTTTGTTTGCCACAGAGCTTATTTTCTGCAATAATCCAAAATCCAATGGAAAATTCAATTGACGTTTTGTTGAGAGAGCCAGGACAATGTTAACTTTCAGCTACTATTGGTGCTTTTACAAATAAAAAAATAAAAAAATAAATAAACATGGGTAACATGGATATAATGACTAAATGGGTAAAGGCAAATAATAGAACAGCTAGAACAGTCTGGTAAGTTCAGAAAATTACATCACAACTTTACTGTAATGCAGCCTATAAAACCAGGAAAAGATATTACGACATAACGATATCCAAAATCTAAGACTATATCTAGTCTCATATCATGATATCTATATAATATAGATATATTGCCCAGCCCTTCTGACAAAACTTCATTATTTATAGCATTGACTATAAGAACTATGCTAAGTACCAGTTTGCTCCTCAGCTGCTCATTAACCCATGTAGGCAGCCACTGCCACCTACTCAGCACCAAACAGCAGATAAACAAAGTTAGGGGACGCCCGGTGATATTGTGGAAGATCTAGCAGCTAGGGATTCATTGTAGAGCTAAAAGGAAATTGTGTCATATGGATGAATGAATTATGTTGCTGAAGTTAAATTATTGTGTTGAATGAACTGTTTCTCCTTAATGCACTGATCAGGAGTAGCACTCTTAATTTCGTTGTATCCTGTACAATGACAATAAAGCTTCTATTCTAATAATAGACATGCATTCGGCAGGCGGCCAGGTCAAGTGTGACGACACTATCTAAAGAATCGATTTCAAAATACTACTGTTGGTTTACAAAGCACTGAATGGTTTAGGGCCAAAATACCTTTCTGATCTTTTGCTACATTATGAACCTCCCAGACCTCCCAGGTTGTCTGGGGCCGGCCTGCTTTTTGTCCCCAGAGTCAGAACTAAACACGGAAGAAGCAGCGTTTAGTTTTTATGCTCCACATATCTGGAACAAACTGCCAGAAAACTGCAGGTCTGCTGAGACTCTCAGCTTTTAAATCAAAGCTGAAGACTTTTATGTTTGATGCTGCCTTTAATTAAATCAAATATTAATTAACCATTCACACTGCACTGTAACTTTTCTCTTGTATTTTGTCTATCTCAGCTTGTTTTTGTTTTTTTCCATTCTTGTAAATGACCATTTTTCAACTGTTTTTAAAATGTCCTATTAATGCTTTATGTAAAGCACTTTGAATTGCCTTGTTGCTGAAATGTGCTATATAAATAAACTTGCCTTACCTGGCGCCTTCTCTTTTTAAAAAATATGGTATTTGCATTTAAGAAAAAATACAACATGTATAGCAACAACAACAATGGAGTATCATGTACTCACGACTCCAGAGGGAGTAGGAGAGCCGGCAGTTGATTGTGCGATAGAGCTGCTTGTTGATTGGCCAGAGGATGCAGGTGCAGAGCTGAATGAAGTTTATGATGAGGCCGCTCACCACAAACACAAAGCCCATCAGCAGCTGCAGGATGAACAGGCTCTTCAGGTAGGCCAGCAGAGCCATGGCTGAGGAGCCTGGAGGGCTGAGTAGGCTCCTCTCTATACACCACGACCAACCTGAGAGAGGACAGAAATAGAGGAGGCACCACAATGAAAACTTCTCTGATAACATAAGTGAGGCATTTGAGATGTGGGGGTGGGGGTTGGGGAGAGCATCAGGGAGGATGGTAAAAAATAATGGAAGAGGAGGGTGGCAAACAAATAGAGAATGATGGAACAGGGTAGACAAAAGGATGTGGCTTGTATAATTCTGTTGTCCTGCGTGCAAATTTCAGAAATTAACAGCAGTGTTCCTCACCACGGTGGGATTCTTTTACAAGCCGCGTTTACACGGTCCGTCAGCCAGTAGTACAGACCTGATGGAGACAGAAGAACAGAGGTTAAGCTAACAGTGGCAGAAGTGACATGAAAGGCTACAGAACAGTGTCATTATAGTAAAATTCAATAAAGTGCATCATCAAACAGGTCGAATTGTGTTAGCTCATTCTTAGTGGGCAGGTTAACATGAACCAGAACACAGATGCTGGGTCAAACTGTAGCACACGCCCTGGTTGTTATAGCTGTGTCGAAAAAATCCGTTTGACATGGTTACTGAGTTTAGATGTTTTGTAGCTGTCCTCAATTTGACCTTTCACAAAGGCTATGAGACAGAAGAATAGCATTCCACATTTTACACTGAACCACATGATATTTCAATAGACTATGACATGCACTTTTTTTTTTTTTTTTTTAAAACACAGAGTACACAAAAGTTCAGGGTTTATATTTCATAGTTCTAATAGAAATAAAGCACAGGCCTCAGAAAACTACATTTCAGGCTTTACACTTAACCCTAAGCACTGCCATACTGAGTAAGGTATTAAATTCAGTGCATCCCTCTTGCATTGCCACTATTAATTATTGTGATACCCCTCTTGTTTTTATTCTGTTATTAATATAGATGTCCTAATACACAGGGTTGGTACCAGAGCCAATCAATGCATTTTTAACTGATCTGTGTTACTGATGGTTCCAACTTAAAAAATGTGAGAACTGTCTGCTTTTCTCTGTTTTATATTATTGTAAATTGAGTACCTTTTGGATTGTTGGTCAGATAAAACAATACATTAATCACACAAATGACCATTAGTTGCATCATATTCCACCAATGATGCTGCCCACCATGACAGGCTGTTCTGTCTGTGACTGTCTGACTATTAGCACTGCAACAGACTGGGGACCTATCAAGGATGTTTCTGTGTTTGTGCAAAGCATGCTGGGAAAGACTCCACCCTTCCAAGATGCTGAAGAAGAATAAGCAAATATAGAGAATGAATGGATGGGGAAAAGATGGATCTGTATTATGCGGACACCTGCCACATACAGACCACAGGCCACCCGGCCTTGAATGGACTGTTCCCACATCTGCACCAAGCCCATTACAGTGTAGGTCAAGCCAGTTTAAAGCTGTTCTGAGAAACATTTCTAATCTCAGTTGTCCTTTTGCAGATCTGTGCGGCAATCTGCGGATACCCAATCCACTTCAGGACCGCCAACTGAGCTTCCACCTGCTTTGTTTTACATGATAACTTTCTCTCCTTTTTAGTGACTGCATCAACTATCAGATGGCCAAAAAGCATATAGCTATATGCCAAAAACGAATTCACATGATCAGTGTCTTCTTGTCACATAAAATATACAAAATAAGGATACAGTCTGAAATTGCTTAAATAGAACACCTGTGGTTAATTGAACTATTTACCTGTAAATAGGGAGTAGAGCCATCAAAGAATATTCTAAATTCAAATATATATATTCACACCGTGGCTGTCTGCCTCGCACATTAAATTACTGCAAATGCAAACTGACCATTTCCTCCTGCTGCATCTTCCCATTAAAAACATTTAACTGGCACATTTTATTATGAAGTAGTCACAGGAAATGCAATGTGTTTGTCAGTGAGCTTGACACGGATCATTATCTTGCATCTGCAAATCAAAACAATGGACATTTTTGGCATTTTTTTGACAGCAGATCAGTTTGAAATATTGCAGGGAGAAGCAGAAAGAGAGCTGTTAGATGAAGCTGCAGGCTGCACACCAACTTCTCAATGAGGTAACGTTGCTAACTATGCTAACGTTAACTTTCATTTTCACTTTCACCTTTGCAAACTTATGCCATGTCAAGCATAAAATCAGATCACGGTTGCTCACAGAATAATAGAAAAAGGCCAATTATTGCCTTCTTTATTAAAACAACAATATTTTGTTTTGCTGCCCTCTTCTGACATCTATAAAATTAAACCGAATTTGCCTTTAAAACCGGTAAATAGTGTGTCGCCAAATCAACCAGGACTGAAATCTTAATCAAGTTTTATGGTATAGTTATATTATTTTATTTGTTTATTTTGTAATGTGTAGGTATGTAGATCTTTTAAGACATGCTTATGTTTAAATAAATACACCTATACAAGTAATGTCTCTTGTTGGATTGGTTTGCCCTTTTATGGACGTAATGCACAACAATAGATATTTCGAATAGGTTCGAACCTTTGTGTTTTTTTAGAAGGAATAATCAAATGTCATTTTGGGCAATTTTGACAGCCATAACAGGGAGTACTGCTCGATTTGATGCACCAGAACAAGCACTTTCAAAGTAAAGCTTCAATACTGCACTGCATAAAAGTTCAATTCATTGTAGAGGACAACATTGATTTTTATTATATCATTAACTGTGCAGTGTTAGCAACATCAACATATGTACACAGTCACCTGCATTCACTGATAGGCTACAACTGTGTCAGCAAACCAGCAAAAAGGAGGCCGTCTGGTGTTTGCTTTTCAGAACAACAGCCTGCATGCTAGACAACAAGGGAGAGACAGAAACATTGTGTCCCTGGCTGCGTGTCACACTGACATAACGGTCTCCAACAACAGACACTCTCTTGTTCACATAGCATCTGTACTTTCTTGTTGCTTCAATTATTGTCTTACGTATTTTTTTTTCACATGTGCAATTAGATAATACCAACAGAAATGGACGACAGAGAGTAAATTCCTAAAACAGCCAAAGTAACCCGAGTTGTTTTATCTATCAATTCCTGACATTTAATTTAAAAAGCCACTAAATGTAGATGACCTGAAATGCGCCTTAATTTTCAAGCAATCCAAATATATACAGCCATCTTTTACCTCACGTCTGTATCATATTCATTAGTATCTCAGTAAAGAACAAACCAAGCAACCTCAAATTAAGCCACATACCATTTGACACAAGGATTGCTCTTTGTGGGCAAGGCAAGTTAAAACTTATCCAGTGCGATCAATCCCTCTCAAACACTGCAACACAACACAGAATAACAAAGTGGTCCAGGTGTGAAGGAAATTAAATCTTACATGCACATCCTCATAACTTCAGTTCAGTGTCTTGGGCAAACAAACATAAAAATGTTTCTAAATCTCTGTGGTTAGGAGGACACACTGACGTGTTGAAATACTGCCACATGTGCATGTGTGTGTCATCTGTCGCCTGATGAATCTGATTATCAGTCCAAAGATCCACCGTTTCTCTGCATTGTGTTACAGATATGAACTTTGTTCCTACTGAGAGAGTGACTTGGAGGGGTAAAGTTACACTATTGCACATTTCACTCGTGGCCTGTGTAATATATTTTGGAAGGGTGGCAAGCTACAGCACTGAAGAATCAAATAGGAAAGTGTGTAGTAAATACAAAGAACTGGTACATTTTGTTTCAGTCAGCTTTATGATGATGAACAGAAGTATCTAAATGTGCTATGGACATTAAAAATGAAAGTCGAGAATGGGTAGCGGGGGTAATGTCTCTCAATCTGTTCCTAGAAAGTTACTCAGTTACTCAACCGATTCATCTGTATTTGTTTAAAATAACACAGCTCATCAATACATTGCTCACATCTCCCCTACAACTTCAAATTGTCTAATTTATAGTATTCTGTTTCTAAAGTGGTTAACAAACGGTGGGAAATTACTGGTAAATGTTAGGCATTGAATTACATTGTATACTGCCTACAGTATACAGATGACATGAAACATTGGGGCGGGGTTATCCAGCAATGCACACAAGGTAAACACACTTGTTACATGTGTGATTTGATATTGTAGGCAACTGTTTAGCTCTCATTTTCAATTGATTTTGATTGATTTTTGAATTGACTGTTTCATCAAGTTACTCATGCCAATTATCACTAGGATTGGGAACCGAGAACCGATGAGAACCGCTAGCAAACTGCCAAGAACCGAGTACCCGTTAAAAAATGAGAACCGATTACCAAATCCAGCTAACTTAAAATTGATGAATTAATGAAAAAGTGAAAAGTAAGCTCTGAAAAGAATAAAAATATATATTTTTCCTAAACATTTGACCTCTTTTTTTTTTTTACCTTATTGAAATCAAAACTGGGAATAGATAATAACCAGAATCGATAAGCAGAATCGAAAAAATTCAAATGATACCCAACCCTAATTATCACAATTCATTTGTATTTTGTTTGCATTTGTTAAGTTTAGGAATTGAAACTAAAAATAGTAATTTGGAACACCAAATAATTGCTTTAAGCCAAGTAATGTAGTGCTTTGGTTGGTATTTTTAGGGCTACATTTCTTAACGTATGCTTTCCCTTTACAATCAGCTGCTGGCTTCAATTCGTGTCAATACTGTATGAAAATACACTTGTGGAGACTTGAAACCTGCTAGAGAAAGTGAAAACGTTCAACCTGGTGTTTGGCAATAAGCAGCCAATAGAGAAGTTCCCCAACGAGCTTTTGCTGTGGCAACAAGCAGTAACTCTGCGTGAGAGCTCAGACAGACTGATTTCCAAACATACCACGACCTTTGTTCTCATTTCCCTCTGCATTCTCTTCTTTACAATACAACTCAGAACCACACATTTTCACTCAAGTTGGAGTACACAGTGTCTAGAGCAAAGTGCCATGTACCACTGACTTTGTGTGCATTCATGCCACCTCCAAAAATAACTTTGCAAAATGCAACTAACCAGCAGCAATGTATTTGCTTTGAGAATTAGGGTTAAGTGGACAACCAAGGTCTTGTGGGAATGTTAGTCTAACCAAGTTAATGCATTTTTTTCTCCATCTTCATGAGTGCATTCTTATATTCATCTTTTACTCTTTGGTTTTATTTCAATAGAAGTTAAAATCTTCTGGTAAAGCAATGCGATTTATACATTCTAGGTCTGCCCCCTAAAAATCTTTGATTGGAGTCATCCGTAGAAGACCCCAAGTTGACTCGCATTTTGTTGGTCGATTCACTGCTTTTTTTTTTAGCTGCATCGTTGTACACAGAGCAATTCAGGAGCAACAACGTGGCACTGGCAGGCTGCAAACTTTACAAACCCGGGTGTCATTTCAAAACCAAACCACAAAACTAACTGTGATGAAAGTAGAGAAGGTAATAGAAACAGGAAGCAGTGCAAAGGCGGACAGCGCAAGGCAGACAGTAGGGTTGGGTCCAAACTCTTACTTTTAAGGGTACCTACCGAATTAGGTTGGTACTACAGAGTATCAATTCATGTTAAATAAACAGTGCCAAATTTCAGTACCTGAGAGTGCATCTCCTTCTCCCTACACACACAAACAGAGCAGACAGCAGAGCAGAGAGAAAGAGAGAGCGAGACAATTCGGGGACAGCCCATATACATTAATGTAACAGTCTATTGTTTGCATTTTGCACCAAAATGGATAAAAATCCAAGAAAATTGTAAAACTGAAAAGTTTCTGCAAACTTCAATGCTTGGGAAGAATAAACAAAACATTTCCAACTGTCATAGTTTACTTTCAGGTAAACTTTGGTAAAAGTACTGGGAGTGGATCGGTCTGTTTGCCCTGTATTGTAAATCAGACTGAAAAGAGGTGTGTGTACACCATTAATGTTAAAATTTGACTTCACTTTACATTAAAGCTTTACCATACAAGTTTCTTAACTATACTATACTATGGTTTAGAGCCAGACAACGCTATATTTTTGGATGTGTAAATATATAAAAATAAACATATTAACCTATTTTGGTTACCTTCGTGGAACAGTTAAAAAAGAAACTTGTCAGCGCTCCAAGCTATTTATGGGTGACACCATTTCTAAATTATCTCTAAATATTTCACATTTCTGTGCACCAATTTCTTTTTTAGTTTTTGGCTGACATAAACAACGATACTGACTTTACTGCAATAAGGAAATATTGGCCAATAAGCGGAGCCTCTAAGCTCTAGGCCTACTAAGTTTGCACTATATGGGACCACTATAGGTCTTATAAAGCATTACAAAAACGTTTTCTTGATTATAACTTTTTCACACAATATGTATTGACTACAACAATGTATATTTATACAAACATCCAAATAGCCATGCCAGTGTAAATGTTGCTCTATATCCAAGGTCAAAAGATAAACAATGTCAGCCCAAGTGTAATTGATTGGATCAGTGCTCCACTTCGGCTATTCAGGTTAGTAGTTCAGTATTAATAGTAGACAGTAAAACCTCATTTTGATTAAATAATAGGCCCAATCACAATATCGCCACTATTCATCTTAAAACAATATGACATAATCATATTATTGCCCTAATCAAACAAATCAACTTTTCTCTGTGGTGGTTGAACCAAACTTCACGTGTTCTCTTGTTAAGACCATATTTGTCTTGCACTGAGGTTTCAATAACCTCATATAACAAAGATGGAATAAAAGACATTCAGAGAAACAAACATTGGGTTTGACCATGAAAACAGCCAGTGGAGGTCCACCTGTAACCCCACAAGGATTAGAGACGCTGACTGGGTTAAAGCTGCTTAATGCCGGACAGCTGCTTCTATTCTCACCTGAATACAGCTTCTATGCCAACAAATAACCACTGCTTGCCAGGAGTCTCTGGTATAAAAAAGGACTGTTTAAATGCCGTACATGCACATCCTGACAGGTACTGAACCTTTGGCAAGTCATTTAAATTCTAAAAACTTAATTTGGCTTGCAAAGGTCTGCACTCCACTTACCACAACAATTGAGGCCCGAAGTGCTATGCTGACTTCTCTTTTAGAAGTTCTAATAAATTTGATAGGGCCCATCCTAGCCCAGCCAAACCCACCTCTCTTGCATTTAACTTACCAGTAGACATAGTAGGCCATTGCCATGACCACCAATGCCCCACAGATCCCAGTGAAGACAATCACAGCACTCTGGTTTAGCATTTTGGCTCCTGGTATCTCACCAAATCCAAACCAAAAGAAAAAACATAAAGAAAAGTCCTGCAGAGAGCAGTGGATAGTCACAGGCTGCCCTGCTTCATCGCCATGATAATCCCACAGAAGGAAAGAGGGAGATTATGATGATGACAGCCAGAATACGACCAGATCCCAGATCCCAGATCCTGTTGGAGGAGCTGACTAATCAGTGCAAGAGTTTACTGAGGAGCAAATAGTTTCATATCACCAGAAAAATTACCAATAAGAATGGATCTTCATTGAGAGCAAGAGTCCACTAATGAATGCTAGGAAGACTGAAAGATGGCTCACTTCTGGAAGGGGGGAGGCACACACACACGTACTATAAGCAGTGTCTTACATGCATTCCCATCCTCTAATCCAATGGATCAGATTAGGGCTGATTAGCAGGCCATGGGCACCCTGGATATGTCACATTTCATTAACATGGCTGGGCTCTCCCCAACCAGGGTGGAGTTAGCAGAAGGGCATCTGTTACGCTATAGGAACCAATCATAATGTAGAATTGTCTTGCCTCACCTTGCCATTGGCCACCTGTTATTATAGCATTAGGCAGAAGTGACGACCTCAAAGAGAGGGCCAATAGTTTCCTTTAACAACCTCTTCCCATTCAGGGCGTCGTTTCAGGGCACCCGTTAGGAGGACTAAGAGATTCCATGTCTCCTTCATCTCAAGTGCTAATACATCCCAAGTGTTTAACAGCAAATAGCACTCATTGGCTGCCTTCCTTGCACTTTACTTTCACACGTGCACATTTGCACTCTTTAACATCATGTGTACTTTCCATTTCCCTGCTCTAGTGATTCACTGTGTTGTTGATGTTGTCTTTTTGTATTCTGTTATTGTGTGAATGCTGGCTGCAAAATACATTTCCTCTATGGGACAATGACATGACCTTGGACTTTCATGCATGTTGCCAAGCTGTGCTTCATTTCTCTTTGGTCAAGTGTAATTAGGGATGAATTAACCCGAAGCCTGGAAATCAGTGAAGTTTATGCACATCCTTGCTCTCTTTGTCTTCTTGACAGTACCTTGCATACCAAAAATTATTTACGACAGATGTGTATTGCTCAGCCACACAGAGATGAGAAACCATGCTCGTGGGCAAGCCAACAAAAGCCTTCGGGTTCCCACAGAGCTAATGTCAAATGTGGTTCAGACAAGCTGGCAGAAAGATCCAGAAATAACTCCAGCATTTACTGAAGCAAATAGGTCAAAGGTTCGAGTACAGTCCCGAGGACTTGCCACTGGCCGTTTAAGCCAAATATACATAAGAGATAAAAATACATTATGATAGCTTGACAATGAAGGTCATTCATGTTTTGAAGCATGAAGTGCTCTCAATCCTGTGCATATAGCACCACTGTACTGCTGAACACTCAAATAGTAACTTCAGTTACAGTTGTTTGTTGGTGTGTGATATTTTAAAGTCACACCACTACTTCAGCCAAAAGGTTACTCTTAGTGTTACCTTTAGCGAGTAAAACAACACTGAACGTGCATTCAATTCCTTTGATTATGAACATGCACACAAAAACAACTAACATGGAGGATGATAATACACCAGGAGAAATTGAACTTGCCCAGGTTAAATCCCAATTTTGGGCAATATTTGATTTCACCGTTTATTAAGTTAAATTGAAATTATCACCATCATGGCAAAGTAGTGTATGGCAATAATACAACCAAGGGCATAGGTTTCATTTCAACATTGGAGGGGTAACACATATGAAACGTTTACGGAAGTTCATTGCATTCATTAAAGAAAAAAAAAGACACCTGATCTCATAACTATAATAAAATACCTTGTAATTACGAGATCTCCTAATAACGAGATAGGTGTCAATTTAATTTACTCGTTTGTGAATGCAATGCACTTCCGTAGGTTTGGGGGTCCTCCCACTTCCTTTCCTACATTCTGGTGATTTTTTTTTTCTTTTTTTAAAGATTTGTTGGGCCATTTTATGCCTTTACTTGATAGTGATAGTGAAGAGAGACAGGAAATGTAGGGAAAGAGAGTAGGGCAATGACATGCAGGAAATGGTCAGGCCAGCCGGGAATCAAACCTTTGCGCTTTTGCACCTATTAGGTATGCGCCCTAACCACTATCAGGTCGCCCCTGGTGAATTTTTATGCACCAATTTGTGCCTTTTCTGCTTCAATTCAAGGTGGAAATGTCTTTAATTTTCTGAAAATAAAGGTTTTTATTGAGTGGGGACAAATGCACATATTCTAAATATTGAGGGGGACATGTCATTACCAACAAATCCCACAAAAAGACCAAAACAAGCATCATCAACATGTATCGTCTGTCCATCTACCATCATCCAAAAACTATTAAAAACACATTCAAGATCTTTGCATTTGGGTGATATATTACAATAGTCACAGTGAGTGCAGTTTATTCCTCAATATATTATTGAAATATTGAAAACTTCTCAAAAATTCCATGCAAAGCCTGAACAGAACAGTATCTCAGAAAGGACAGACATTATTTAACAAATAAGGTAAAGAGCTGGCTGACGTACAATGGCCTTACATCACTTAAGCATGGTTACAAGCTTTTCAATGCTCCCTCTGGGTTCTGGATGTAGCCATAGTAAGGAGTAATGACTGATAAGACTCTGATATAGGTACTTCTTGCTGTAGTCAGCAAAATGGGACTAATGGCAAGAGCAGGAGGGGGAGTTAATGGGTGAAATTGACTGCTAGAGTATGACCATTCAAAGTTACTTTGCAGTTAACCAGACAGTCACAAAAAATGGTTACAAGGGTAATAAAACTATACATAGCTAGTGTGGGATTACCACCCAAGATGGCACTATTCAGATAAAGGCTTATCTATATGTATGTCTCAAAGTCCTATAGGGCAGTACTTGATTAGCTGATAAAGAGTTCAGTATGTTGCATGCAAACAGTCTTGTCACTGGACTTTAAACCAACAGTTTGTTAAATTAACAAGTGCATTTTCTGACATGCATGGTTCAGATACCTGAGAAGTTTTTAGGTAGATTTGGCCACCATTGCAACACATCCATGGCTTATTATATAGTACATAATAATCTGTTTACACAGGATTATGAGGCCAAAACTGTTGTAACACATTGTAATTAGTTGGATACTTATGTACAGTCCTGTACCGGCATAAAAAAACGACCCCCACGAAGACTTTTAAAATATGTGGACTGTGAAGAATTATTCAAATAAAATAAACTGACTTTGCTTAATCTTAAGGAGAACTGAGCAAGCAACAAAGATTTACACAATACATAGCGTAAAGGAAAGTAAATAGTTGAAGACTTCTTGTTGGCCTGAAATATTTACTGTACACCATAGTCACATTTAGTGTTTTCTAATTGTTACAGGTTTTATCTTATTAATTTAGGGTTCATACAGATTTTTAAGAGTAAAATTCAAGCACTTTCAATGTACCTAAACCAAAAATGTCCAGACAGCCGATAACCTTTATCATCACATCTAAATTGTTACTATAAATGCAACTGCAAAAAAAAATAATCCAGGAGACAAAAAACAAATATGACGATGGGATTGTTTCATATCAAATAATAAAAGATTTGTGGTTTACATTAGTTTGTATAAGACTGTGTAGATGAAACACCAAATTATGTTGAAAAACAAGCATTATTCAAGGAGTATATTCAAATTCAAGCATATTCCTAACCTCGAAAACACAATGGTTAAAATTAAGCATTTTCCAAACTTTCAAGACTTTGTATGAAGAACCCTGTTAATTGAGAAAAGGCTATTAGAAGTCCATGTGATCAGCAAGATACAATTGTGCTTACCACCAATACTGAAAAGATTAGACAGTTAAGTAGTAATTATTTCTCTCAACAGACAGTTAACAGATTGCAATTTAGATGAGTGGCCATTTGTCATAGTCATGTATCAGATTACTGAAAATGATACACACACACCTTCCATATAAGCTATTAATTTATAACAATAATCATTCATCACTATAGCAGTCTACATGTCTCCCTGTCAAGGTCTGTTTTATGCTGGCACACCTAACAAGAGGCACAGTGTGGAACCACTGAGTCAATATACATATTCCATTAAATATTCATAATTGCACTATCAAGCCAAACGCTATAGCAAACTACCCACATAAGGATGTAGTCTAACTTAACTACGTGGGCAGCATTGTGATAATACAGCGGCCTCTTGCACAAAACATGAACAGTCAGAGCATTGTTATGATCACTCGTAAACACCAAGACATCCTTTAAACCACAGCTAACAAGAACTGTGAACAATGATCACGGTAACGTTACTTGCCTGTCACGCACGTGCTGCTCGCTTCGTTGGTTAAAATTAAGGTTCAGACTAAAACAGCCGCAGACTTGAATGAACTCCAGTAACCTTACGTCTGATGTGTGGTACGACATCCGTACGCAGGTCATCTCGGAGCCAGCTGCTTCACATGACGTACAGAGAGGGGCACAGGCTGCTTGCAGTGTGATAGCGTTTTTTTAAATGAACCCAGTGACATTTTGCTATCTACTCTTGCCATGCCAAACTGTGTGCTACTTCAGTATATAGCGTTGCCGGGCTTAGTTTTGCAGCTCCATGGCCCCCGAATGAAAATGCACTAGTGGACTATGTGCACTAATGCACTGCATTAGCTTAAACATGCTAAATAACGAACTAGCCAGCATGCCCCTTCTGTCTAACCGGTGACTGGGCTTATCGTTTGACACATGTCATGACTGCGGCCGCAAGTTAAGCTAGCTTCGCGGTGAACTCAAAGTTGCAAACACATATCAGTCAACATATTTAGGGCTACATGAGAAAATGTAATTATCCAGTCTGTACAGCAAATAAGTTACCGCTAGCTGACAGAAGCCTAAACCTGACATTAGTGTGCCCAACTCAGCTGAGCAGCACAAGGACAGAGTGCTGCTACGGTACGGGCTAGCATGCTAAGTTAGCAAAAACCAGTGTAGCTAGGGTAACAATTATATTTGGAGAGGAGGATGGAGTCGGCTACTTGGATAGTTCAATTGCTAATGAGTGCCAAATTCTCCACATACATTATCTGTAAATAGTCAGCTGACCTGTGTCGCTTAACGTTACGCTATGCTAACTAGTTAGCCAGCTAACGTTAGCAGTCTGTAAGTAACGGCACTCTGGGCTTACCTGAAAATTATTCACTTGGGAGTCGATAGATTTTGTTGTACTTTTTCCGTTGCTTCCTTGCCTTCAGGGTCGTAAAATAACTCGGTTAAGGCGCCGTTCTTAATTCGTCCGTTTCCTAAAATGCAATAAATATGACATGAGGTATCGTTAATGCGATTTGCAAGAGCGCTATTGTTTGTGTGTTAAAGCCCCACATTTCCTCAAAGCCCATCTGAAGGTGGTATGTCCTACATCCGGTCCGGCCCCTCATTCATTCTCAGAAATAATTAAAATACACAATATTTTTAAACAACGGGTCCATATACTACAAGTACTGGTAAACAATAGTACAATTATGTTTACTAAATTGTATTTTGTTGTATATTACTGATTCCCTGTGACCCTGTGTTAGTAGCCTATATAATAATAGAGCAGGCTATTGCTTGAGCTATAATGTATTTCACATTTAAATTTGATTTTGCAAGTGTCCCTTTGTCGTAGATAGATATATTGAATCTCCAGTAGCCTATCCAAAAGATGTACAACATAAATTGCATGTTATCCACAACACTGCATTAGGCCTATCTGAAACATGATAGCCTAAATTTGATATTTTAGTATGGACAGTCACCCATGACCTGTGGAAGTGTGTGTTCTGTTGTGCTACGTTGAAAATGAAATTATTCAAAAAACATTTAGCCACCCAATGTCTGAAAAATCTTTTTTTCCTGACCTTGCATGTGTAACGGTGCACAAGGCATTCACTTTTTTTTCTTTTTTTTTCTTTTTTTACCATTTATTTATCTTCCAAATCTCAACTTTACACAGCCGTTAGATGTCATTAAAGTCATTCCCTGAATAGGTGTGCATGTTTGATCAACTTTAGAGCTCTTTAGCCCTCTGCTGGTGTTTTTGCATAGCTGCAGCATACGTTGGAAGTGAGACAAGCAGCTGAGGGATCAGAAACTTGTACACATAATCCCCTAGGCCTTTTGTATGACAAATCTAGTATGTCTGTTGTTAACATATGACAGTGTATCTCGCTGGACTGTAATGTCTCAAACATGAACCAATCACTATAACAAATTAATCCCTTCTCTTTGACAAGGGAACCTGGAGTTTCTCATTCAGGTTATCTTGTAGATAGTGCTCACGAATAAAGTGTCCTTCTAACTTTGCCTACTGTAGGATGCCGTTGGACAGACATATTGGCCTGTCTGGTTATTTGGGTTAATGCTGGCTGTTCGTACTGTGGATTAGTGTCTGCAAAACAGTGCTGTCACCTGGCCCTAATCACACAATATAGTAAGCACTTGGAAGGTGACTTGTTTACCTTCTTCATTTCTTGCTTTTATTTCCTTACCCTTTCAAATTAAAAGCACCTTCTGATTTGCAAAACATGGAGATCGAAATGGTACCATCAGTGGTTTTTCATTTAGTAGCATTTATTTTGAATGCCATTTTAAAGAAGCCATTTTTACTTTTTCTGATGTAAAATTTAGTAGTGATTTTAAGTTTAATGTTTAAAGTTAAAATGTACCAAAGTATTAGAGTGAATAATGTGTCATTTTACATCTCTGTAGTGTAAATCTTTACAAATAGCATGTTTAGTTCCTTTTTGATCTCTCAGACATGTTTTTTTTTATACTCTTTTATCCCGTCAGCATCAACCTGAAATTGATTTGGGATGTCTGTATATCTTTACAAAAAAAAAAAGAAGAGTTGTTTGTATGCAGACATAGTAAAATGACCTCCCTCAGGTGAACATCTTGTAGAACAGTGGCTTTAGTATGCTCTTTTACCCAAAGTTAATAGAAAAAAAGGTAAGAAATACCACATGCTTGGACGACTCATCTTGAATCGATAAATAAATAAAATGAAAACGAAGTTTCAGTAAAATATGAATCATTTATTATTTCTGTTCTTATATTGCTCTGTCAGAGCAGCAGCTCAAGGTTTGGCACTTGACTTTCTAACATTATGTGTGAGGATCAACTATTACATTGGTACACAAAAACATTCACGACCAATGTTTTTCTTCTTAACCCCGTTAAGGCTTATTATACAGCATGGTCTCTCATACCGACTCTTTTGTTGAGATATGACAACCGTCAAAAAAATGAAAACAATGATCATTAGTAAATATATTAAAGATTATCTGTGCAAATACCTCAATTTGAGATGCTTAAGACATGGATCTAACATGTTATACATCTGCTAGTTCAAGACATCAATGCATGATTAAAAAAGGAGGTGAAAAACATTTTCAGAAAATTGATTAAAAAGAACAATTTCAGACATCAACTATTCTCATGATTATCATTAAGTTACAATTTAAGTTAAACACATTGGGCTAATGAAGCTGTATAGACTACGTAATAATTGCATAAGATGTTTGACATTTTTTGACACTTAATTTAAAGTGCATGACAAAACACCCAAGTGCATTATAAGCACACTGCATGCATTCATACTTTTTATTAGAATCGTTTCAGAAAACTCACAATGCAATAAAATGCTCTGTGAATCTGACATCATTGAGGAATTATTCACCAGAAGCTGTTAACCCCTTTGCTTTTGCATTGTTATTTCTGGCCTAAATCCTTATGTTTTCATTACATTATAAATAGTATATTGATGTGCTTATAATGCCTTGTGAGCAACACACTTTAAGTACATGTGACTACTTACGATCATAGCCAAAACAAGAAGAGGCATGGTCATGCATGCATCTATTCAGCTTAATTAAGATGAGTTGTTTCGTAGCAACAAATCATTTTCACCATGTTAAGAAGGATTCAAGTACACTTACACTATCTTTAAACCTAAACATACTTGGCTAAATTGTCCTTTTTTTCTTTTGAATGGCAGATGATGTCTACACAGGCCATAGTACACACGCATATGGCAGTGATTCCAGTGTGTTTGTGAGCAGAATGTACATACAACAGATCCTGCTGACCCCGCTCATGAAAACATAGTTGCACTCCCTCAGAGATTCTGTAAGGCAGAGACACGCAACAGTCTTTGATGTGAAAATCCTACATGGGTTTGGCGAACCGCCCAGATTTGAAGCCGATTTGTACCAGCGCCATGTGAATGTTCACGATAACATCACAGTCTTCAGTGTGAAGACTTTTGTAAAACCTTAGCTTCCACTACAATGGCAGGATTCTCAATGTCGGCTTTGCTCTGAACCATCCGCAGCTCCAGTTGTGCAGGACTGGGCCTTTTCCCAGGGCCAGCCAACTCTGAAAGAGAGAAGAGCAGTTGAAAAAAGAAAACACCAGGGGACACATGCATACAACTGTGTAGATTCACAACTAAAAGTATGTATACGCATAAAGACAGAAATATGCATACCCATTGTTTTCGTCCGATTTATAAAGCTGTGCTCCTCGTCATATCACCCGTAGCTATCTCAGCTAAAACCATGTATACGCTTGTCTTAAGTGTGCATGAGGTGCGCACATTCTTCCTTTATAAATACCAGTTTATGTGTGTGCATATGCATGGTTACTGTGCATATGCATGGTTTCTGCATATGCATGGTTTCTGTGCATACAGAAACCATGCATATGCAGAAACCATGTTTATGCATGTGGCCCCAGGTTTTTGGACTTTGTCTTACTGGTAAATCAAGCAGTAAAATAGTCATTCTTGTCCCAGTGAATGCTAAGGCTGTTAATCCTCTTGTGGCTTTTTACATGCAGTTAGAAGAGCAGTTATGACATTACTTGAGTCCCATCTGTAATTTACTTTTACTCAATACCTAACAATAGCTAACCACTCTCAATAAGTCTTGAGGAAATATAATTTCCTACATCACATGCTGGTAGAGAAATGTAGGGGCCGGCCAGGAGCAAAAACAAGCTCACAAAAATAGTTAACACGGCCAGAAAAATTATACATAACCCCCCCTAGAGACAGTGGAGCTGTAAACTACATGAACCATGAGGAAAGCAACATTAATAGTTCAGGACCCTTCCCATCCTTTGTTTAATGAATTTGAAAAAACTCCCCTCGGGCAGACAATATAGGGTACCTACAGCAACGAGAAATCCTTTATTCCATCCTCTGTCATCCTACTAAACAAATGATTTATTAGATATTAGTGACTGCTGCTGTTTTTACATTTTTTATTTTAGAGATGCTAATATTTTTGGACCACTTATGTAATGTTTATTTATTGTTTTTATCCCATGTATTCTGACCCATGGCAGAGGAAGTCTCAAGTGTATGCATGACTGTGAAGCCAAAGCAAAGTTTCCACATAAGTGGACAATTAATATCTAATCTAATCTAAACCAAACCTGTGAGATTGAGATGGCAAACTATGTAGAGTCATGTAATCAGCTAAGATGTGTGTATTTTTTTAAGATAATGATATCATTTTTAAGATAGTGGCCTCCACATAACGCACACTACTGGTAGACATATTACTATTGATTGTGTAAATATAGTACTCACAGCAGAAGAGAGCAAACAGTGTTCATTTATGTCCTGAAACAACTTCAAAATAAAATAGAGACACCACATATCAAACAACAGTCAATAAACACACATGATCCCTACCATTGGCATAAGTAATGGTCCTCTTAATGACATGGTGCATGACTGAAACAGTCTTTTCACAGGCAGCCTGTGGAAAACAGAAGAAAGTCAAGGTTACATGCAAGTTGGGATAAATATAATAATAGGGCGCATCAGTTTGTAGTTTCAAAATGCAGAAATGAGTTGAAATGAGCATTTTAGCACTTCCAGTTCCCTCGTCTCAAAGTCAACAGGTTTTTTGAATGTGTTTTTGTTTAGACGTCTGAAATAATCTCTGGGGCTCCCTATATGTCCCCTTAAAACACTGTAGGAATATAAATAGACCATTCCTGATTCCATCAGCGTTTTGATTGAAAAGTCAAGTGTGCTACTGACCTTCAGGTCTTTGGGGTGATGGTGAGTCCAGGCTAGCAACATGGCAGCAAACAGGTCTCCTGTCCCCACAAATACAGCGTCCACTTTGGGGATGTCCATGCAGATTTTCTGACTGGAGTTGGTCCCACCTGGTTTCACTACAGTGAGGACATACAGGATAGTGATATCAAAACTGCCAGGGGACAAAAGTTCTCCCGCCAGAAATTAAAAATAAAGAAATCAAATCCCCAAAATGTCTTATAAACAGCATAAAGTTGGTCTGGTACTTTACCTATTTTCTGGCTCCCGAGGGCCACCAAGAACTGGTCCCCACGTTTCGAGGGCAGGTCTGTACTCGTGAGGACCACGGTCTCTGGACCCATTTTATGAAGCAAGTCCATCACCTGGATAGAAGGAGGGGTCCAGTTTCCTCAAGCGTTGTACTTTTTGGTGTCACAAACTAAACTACACACAGTGAGACATACGTTTGACACTCACCTCAATAGCATCTTCCTCTGTGGTGATTTTCCTCCCAGTTAATAGCCTGTGTAAAAAAAAGATGTACCAATGAGTATTTCATATTTCTCCCCACCAGCTAATAATGCCACATTAGTATCATCCCCTAATTAATTTTTACAGCTGTCTTTTATAGATGTTTGCATAGTGTACTATTAACTTTGTTTATGGTGATTAGATGTGCACTCACTCTGCTTCAAACTGGTTTGGGGTGAGGATGTCGGCCAAAGGCACTACTTTGTCCCTGTAAACTGGCAGCAGGTACTCTGGAACGTACTGAAACAGACCGCAAGAACAAGAATTTCATCCCTCTCCCAGGATCCACGCTGTCCAGGATGTGGTTTTGTTTTAACTTTTTGCTGCTCACTCATAGATTTCATTTACTACTGATGCATTTACTCTCCACACACCATGCTCTGTTGTAAATAGTTATGCTTGATTCGTTTTAATAAAATACTTAATTAGCACTTTACCTCACTGGTCTCCCCTCCTTGTCACATGCATTGAGCCGGTTTGTGAAAGTTATATGGACTAAATATTATATACATTCAAATGTGTATAGTTCTTTGAAAGTTAACTTTTTGAATGGCGTGCAGGAAAAGCACAAAAAAAGAGTACATAGTACAATAAACACTCATCAGCTGTATAGTTTGGAAGAAGAAAAAGGGGGGATCACTGTAAGATGCTTACCATAGCACCGTGGTCTCCCATAACAGGATCACAAACTGTGGAAAAGAAGGCTCAAAATTAAGCTTTGGACTTGCGTCAAAAAGTTACACTTTGTTAGGGCTGTCACTAATTTACAATGAGAACAAAAGTTACACTGTTACACTCTTATAAGTTAGAAAATAGCACCAGCCACCAGCCACATGCTGGAAAAATATGCGTGTGGCTGCTAGATTTGCTGCACTCAGACAAAAAAAAACCTACTACTGTAATCTATTGAGTGGCTGGTCGATTTAAGGAATCAGACAAAAAAAATTCCTTTCCAGCCCTGGCTGTAACTAATTTGAATTATTGAATTATTTTCGTTATCACTTAAGCTGCTGATTATTTCAGCCTTTAGCAATCTAGCAAGTCTTTAGCAATTTCTCTTGAATCCATCGATTATCAAAATAAATCAATTGATTTATAATAATTTTTTTGTCCATCATTTTAATTTGAAATGTGAACAATGTAGACTCACCATATACCAGGCTGGGATTGGCCTTCTTCAGCTCCTGAATAATGTCGACCACTGTCTCCAGGAAGGACGTGTCTCTGCTGTACCCTTGGGGATGAAAGTGTGATGAAGACAAAATGGCTGACTGTAAGTCTGTTTTACTTTGCTGTTCCAAGTACTTCAAAGTTTATCAATCCATCTATGGCAGCCCATACAAACTAATGTTCAAATGTAATAGTGAGAGTGAGTCAGTCAAAGAAACGCAGGTATACTGGTGTCTGCACATCAATAACTTTAGAGGGAAAACGTGCCCCTTCACTCAAAATGCAATGAATTTCTGTCCTACTGAGGATCATTTAGTATCTCTTCTAATAAAAGTCAAATGTAGCTGCTCAAGAACCTTGCTACCATGTTTGGGCTTCCTCGTCTCCACAGTTCTTTACAGGGATACACTGCTGAGACTCACCTGTGAGGATGTAGTCATAGCGGTTCACCTTATTGAGCTTAATGCCCTCATACAGCACATTTAGCTCCTCTGCTGTCAGGACTTGCCCTTTCCAGTGGGCGTAGCCTAGGATTCAAGAGGGAGAACAGAGGTTCAAAATTACTTGACATTTGAAAGACATTGACTTTCAATTTGGAAAACAAAAATCAAGATGTTTTAAATGGATAGTTCGGATCTTCTGAAATGGGGTTGTATGAGGTACTTATTCATAGTCAGTGAGGTAAAGCGAGGTAAAGTTACTGTTTTTGTCAAAGGAGTCTGGTGGCTTTCAAGAGAACCATATAACAGCTTCACTGGGCTGGTGGCTGTTTGACGGCAAGGTAAAGCTGTGAAAATATTCTAAATATAAACTTCCCTTAAATTGATATTGAGTTTTTTTAAGTGGTCATTGTGGTTAATGTATGTTTTTCTGCAGCCCCCATCCACAGCAGTACATTGCTTAGCTTCAGTGTTGGGACTCCTGTCTGCTTCTCCAAACTGGGGGCGTGCCGACCACCGTCTACTGTAAGCAATACACTGGCTATGGATAAGTAGTAAGTACCTCATACAACCCCACTTCAAAAGATCTGAACTATCCCTTTAAGGGATATTGAGGATCCGGGGGAACCATGACACTTAACACGACTTCAACTAAGAAAAACATGATAATATTGTATTAGTCCTGCTGAGAATCAATCTCAACAACAGACATCCAAGTGCTTTTCCCCTCCTTGCTCTGTCTTTCTGTCCCTCCACTCCCTCTGCTGAGGTCCCTCTCCTGTGTGATGTCTGGGGCCAAATGGGGGCCTCCCTCCACACTGACTGAATGGGATGCCTGTATCCTGGCTGCCAGCTTCCCCCTTTCTTTGCCCCTCTTTCACCACTGACCTAGAATAAACCCTCAAAAGCTGTCCTGACTGCAAATGATTGGACACAGAATGGACACACACACACAAACTTTGGTGTATTCTTCACTGTTCACACGGGGCCCAAATCTGACCCTGAGCCAGCGAGAGCACCTCCTGCAGTGAGGACTTAACAGAAAACTTGAGGCAAAGTAGAGGCATGCAGTTGGAGGGCAACGTGTGTATTAATGCCTCTAATGAAAGTGAACATTTCAGAATATTAATGTTGTTTACACATACTAGTGTCAACTAGAAGTAGGATTACAGTGAAATTGACTCCATATGCTCGACACTGACCAGTGTCCTCTCACAGAAGAGCAGATGTTTATATTGATCCACTGTAAGTGGTGCAAATGTCTCCTGCCCCTGTGGTGAAAGCACATTCTTCACATACTTTGGCACATGAACCCCAGATTATAATCCTATCCTCTCTGCAGGTGTTTCAGCCAAAAAGTTTTATGTTGTTTTCCCTAATGGATAAGCATGTTTTTTTACAGCCCCATTGCACAAAATTACTATAATGAAATATCTGGATGTATTCATCAGTAATAACAAAAACTCATAGCTTCATATTTGAATAAAAAGATGAAAGGGTTGAGTTGTTCAATGTATATTATGCAGCATTAGCCTAAAAAACAATGTATGGACTAATATGAAATCATATCCATCATCATTGACTTTGAAAATCATTGAGCATGTTCTAGAACTGCTCTATCTGACAAGTGTCCTGAGATAACTTCTGTTACGATATGACGCTAAATAAAATTTAATAGAATTAAAAAAGAATTCCTCTCAATCATCACTTATGAGCCACTAGAAGTGTGTGGCGGTGTCTGTATCTGCAGAGACCCTGCCATCTGCCTGTATTTTCTCTTTTCTTATTATTTTGCTACGGTCGGGAAGTTTGTGGGAGTCAGCAAACCGCCTTTGGGCCCCAAGTGGGGTTGAAACCCTCAGCCAATAACAGCGCGTGCACCCCGTTCACATTCCCAGGTGGTCAAATACCGCCGCTCACGGGCCCCTCGGCTTCTGATACCGACCATAGAGTGTATGATACCGACACAAGGCAGCCTGTAGCGTTTATGATACAAAGCGGTATTTGGCGGCAAATGGGTTGTTACTACTACATCGCTGTGTGTTGTTATGTGATTCAGTGTTTCTCCTGCTGCTGTCCTGTTGTCTGTGACATACACACAGACACACACACAGACAGGATGAAGCTCTGCATTCAGACAAAATCCGACAATGCGACACTAATTGCAGCCCAGTTACATAGGGGAGGAAGAGGAGTAAGAAAGTAACGTTAGTAACATGATTTGAGCTGCAAAATACCGCCAGTGACAGGCGTCTGATGCGGGTCTAGCTATGTGCTGTGTGTGTTCGTTGTCAATGAGGTTTAAAAGGAACTGTGAGCTACACAAAACGTGCAGTTAGCAGGGTTTTTTCTTCTTTCAACTCGTCGCAAAAATTCATTTTCATCCTTCCCGGTCCTATTTTTTTCAGCCCTGGGACGATGGGATGTCGGGACGTCCTTAAGTTTGAGCCCTACTTGCCTGATCGGGCAAGTTAGTTGCTGGCTTTACTTGCCCGACGTGGCATTTTTATCTTTATTGTTGAGCCCTGTTGTATACAACCAGAAGTCTTTTTGGAGTCAGCAGAGTCGCCCCCTGCTGGAGGCACTTCCGCATTGGCTTCACTTTTCAGGCCCGGAAGATACGTCCATCTTTTTATACATATGGTTTACACACCGACTGAAAATTGTCACACAGTATGCCTTTGAGAAAGTGGAAAATGACTCAATACACTTGAAACTGGATTTAAAAAATCACTTTTTTCACACAGGGTAATTCAAAAGCACTCAGCCAACCTGTGTGATTGGAGAACTGCACGGAGTTGATAGAGTCCACTTCAAAACCCAGCACCTGAGAAAAGAGAAATTAAGCAGCTGTTAAAACACAGAACAATGACGTCTAATCTAGGTCTAAAGGAGCATCTGAATTTCACTGTACCGTGGGAACAGCATGGTGAATTACTGTGAGAGCTGTTCAATGAGAATTGGGTTGTTTTAACCACAGTGACGTGTCCCAATGTCTTTTGTAAGGTCAGTTTTGGCATATTTTAGCACACTTCATATAAATCCCATTACATTTTAATACAGTTATATAATGCTTTAGTTTCTGAATGCTTTCTCCTCCACTGAAAGATAGATAGGTCATTCTGTGGACTGTTTGAAAATGATCCTGCAGAGCTTACAGTAAACTTGTTTGAGATAAGGACCATAAAATGGATCATCATTGTGTCAACTTTTTATTGTCTCTCTGCATGGTCATATAATGCATGTATCAGATCAATCAATTCCATCACACAATGAAACATGATATTCACTATAATGGATTTACTAACTTGTGCTTGTTGTGAGTCTCAGAAATGTGATTTGTATGGAAATGAAAAGAAACCAATGGCTGTCTATTAATCGATAGCCTAATAAAAATAATTGTTATTTGCAGCCCAGAAACGTATAGGCTAGTGCAACAATAACAAACATGTAGTGCAATAGATAACAGATATAAATAGCCTAGAGGCAGTGTAAATAAATGTCAACAACAACAGTAAAAGCAGTTCCCTGAGAATATGCATGTAAGTCAGGTACAGCCTTCTGCATGGGGAAAAACTATTACTACCTTGCTTTCAAACATTTTAACAATCCACAATTTCCTCTGGGACATTAAATTCAATTCACCAAGCAAATACACAAAGATCCAACTTTTCTTTGCACTGCTTGCTACTAGGTATGGAACGATATGAAAATTTCATGACATGATTATCCTGGCCAAAATAATTGCGGATCACGATATTATCCCGATAATCAACAAAATATGACACTTAAACACATTGGAATCTGGGAGTTTTTTCTCATCAAATTGCTAGTTTTTTTTTCTCAAAAGATTACGACTTCTTACTCATAACAATTTACCAAAAAAACGCGCTCAACAAGTATGTGTGGGTGCAGCTGAATCCTCAAAAAACAGTCTATAAAAAAATATTTCAGGACAGCACTCCAATACATTAATGTCTATTGCCGCACATATGTTGTGCAGCAATAAAGAGACATTAATGTATTGGACTGCCGTCCTGAAATATTTTTGTTATAGACTTTTTACTCATAAAATTGTGTTTTTTTTTCAACTTTTTTCTCGAAAACATTATAACTTTTTTCTTGAAACATTACAACTTTTTTTCTCCTAAAATTGTGAGTTATTTTCTCGAAACATTAGGCCTACAACTTTTTTCTCAAAACATTCTGACTTTTTTCTCAAAACATTATGGCTTGTTTTAGAAAACAAATATTTGTATTGCATCACAGATATGACTGCAGTCAATTCGTGAGGATATTCACAATTATCCCGATAATGGAAATCCACCACGATCAATACTGAGTGTTTTTTTAATTTTCTTTTTTATCGCGATCCACGATTAAATCGATTATTGTCCCATCCCTACTTCCTGCCGTAGTCTATGCTTGCTACCTGTAGCCACATGACTGGCAACTATAGGCTGTAAATCATTCTCAAATTTCCGAGTGAAAAGTAGTCATACTATACCAGTTTTTTTCCATTGAGTTTATGGATATTGTTTTATTAATTTTACAGCCATTGTATTAGGCTAAGTGGGTAAAGTCCAGAAATTGGAAAACGGCCTATGACGTTCACGCAGGACATGAACGGTTTCTCATACACCGACTCCTCTCACAAATCAGGAAGTCACGCTCTATACGAAATGCACTGCTCATATTTTTTTTCTTTTCCTGTTTTATTGTTTCCTCTGTTTTGTTGAGACGTCATATGGAGCCACATGAATGTAAGAGTCTTACCTGCAGCGGGAATGTTGCCGACTTGTTCCCGACGTATCCCCTGACAACATGACTCTGAATGGACAACACACGACACTCCATTACCGCTGTTACACCGACTGCGTTTAAAAACACCGAACAGAGACAACAGACGTGATGAATCCTAAAGCTGCATTAAAAATGTGTACAGTACAGGGCTCTGACACGCTGATACTTAGCATGTGAGGAATAACTCCAGCACTGAAGGGCAGAAGCGGCGCCGCTGCTAGTGACATTTAGTTTTTCTTCAGGCAGCTGCAAGGACACCTAAACTGCTGCGTTCAAGGGCTCATGAGGAGTGTGGGATACATCAGCTTCCCATGTCAGCTTCCTTCCCAGTCAGGAAAAAAACGTTAACTTAAGCTTTTAGTTAAAGGATAGATTTACAATTAGGGAAAAAATACTCTAAATTATAGTCCTTAATTAAGATAGCTCAGAATACCAGCAATAAAAAATAAAATTAAAAAAAAGAAAGTTTTCTTATTATAATCCTTAACTAACTCAGAATATCAGCAATACAAAAAAGAAAGAAAAAAAAGAAAGTTTACTCTAAATATAATGCTTACTTAATTTACACCTTCATCATTTGAATCATTTTACATTGTAACCTTTAATTATTTTCAAGGCTGTTTTGAAACTCAACAGAGAGCTACACAATTTCAACTCATCATAAAGTCCATTCCACAGTTTATAGGCCTACTTGTCTTTAAGAGATAAGATAAGATCAGAGACGTTATTGATTAATATTTAAATAAATATGTTTGATGTAATGCTATATTTTAGCCAAGATAAGATTGAAAATAACATGCAACTTTTTCATATTTGGAAAATTCCATATTCATAAGAAAAAATGGCCAGGAACCAAGCCAACTTTCCTGCACTTTATTAATGAATTGAAACAATATTGAGGATGAATATATAACACAAACTATTGCATTATAAAATGTAGGCTAAATGTTGTTTTTTGTTTTTTAATGTTTTGTCTGTTTGTACTTCTGTATTTGAACTTGTGTAGTACAATAAAGAAAGTGGAGAAAAAAAAAGATTCTCCAAATCCACAATTCATTTAGACTTTTGATTTTTTTTTTTTTTTTTCAGCACCGACTGCTCTGTGTAAAAATACATTCCACAGTTTATCTGAAGTTGAAATGAGGCTTCAACATTCAGTTACACAAATCATGTCAATATCTTTCAAGATAGGGGCAGTAAAACAACGAGGGAATTTTAGACTAAAAACATTGAGACTTTGGAAGATATTCACTTGATTTTTCTAATTCAGACTGCTGAAGCCTCATATTAGCTTCAGATAAACATTGAGATGTATTCTTACAGAGAACGAGGACTGTAGATTTTGTCCCCCATCAGTTATATTTAAAGTATTTGGGAGCAAATTGCTTCAGGGCCAGTAAAACCTGTTTCAGAAATGGCTATACCTGACTATATTGTTTGAAGGCCTCTAGGCATCAAGACCAATTAGCCTACCTGATCTGGGAGTGGCTCATTGAGTGACAACTGACACTTTATTACTTTACACTTCAAAGAATTATGTGTGGTCTCCACATTTTGTCCTTCCATTGAGGTCATGACAACAGACTTGAAAAATGTTAGTACAAGTTATTTACACTGCAGTTATATAAGCAAAGCAAATAATTATCTGAAATTGAATATCACTTTTCAAAAGATTTGAGTGATCCCAGGAAAGCATGTACAATATAATGAATGACTGGATGATTGAATAAATTGATTTTTAATTGTGTTTTAGGCTGGGTATTGGTCAAAAATGTTCGATACTAATATTGGTATATGGTACCAATACTTTGACTTTGATACCGGTTCCTGAACGATACTTTTTCCAATACCAACTTTTAACATTATACATTATGGTTATCATTTCCACAATCAGATTTTCAGACCTTCATGTATAAATTTGATATTTTAATAACAGAAAAAGTTTAGAAATCTGCATTAAAATACACACAGTGATACGTTATGATGATTCAGTGTTGGTGGCCATGACTTTTGACTATGGCCTGTTAGGAAATATTATGGTTTTGTATGGGATAGATTGTGCAAACACAAAAAAATGTTTGTCAGACGCATGACCTCCGAGTTACAGTCATTTAAATTAATCATGTAGCACCATCTATGGGTGAAGTTTAGTAGACTTGTGCACATGTAAACAGTGTGTTCAACAGTGAGATTTGGCAGTCTGTATCTATGTAGAATTAAAAAGAAATTACACCACGGCGGGCCATAATCTCTGCAATTAATGGGAAACACTGAACTTTACAAACACAAACTAGAGACCTAGGACATTCAGAGGATGTATAGCTTTCCTACATATATTCACAATAAGGGAGTTTCTGAGCTATTTCCAGAACAGAAGTGCTCGCCATCCAATCGCTAAAAAATGCAATTCAAACATGTTTGATGCCAAATCACAGCATGGATTTTTCTATGGTGTTCCTAAAGGTCTTTGTGTCACAATGAGGTATTTTGGAGAATTTTTTTGACAATCTTTATAAAAAAAACAAACAAGAATTGCTGCAACAACTTATGAGACATCATAGAACATATGCATGGTTATCATATACTTCTACCATAATGTTCTAAGACCTTATAAACCTGAGCTGCATCTCAAATTAATCTTCAGGTTTTCAGCTTTCATCCCCCCCCTAAAAAAGACAGAAAATGGTCTATGGTATAGGGAGTTGGAGTGGAAGAGGTTGAAGAAATTACTGTTTTTTAAAAGCACATAGTCAGACGTTTTCCGAATAAAGTTGCGGCTGACTTCACAGAGATTTGGAGCACAGACTGCAGTGATGTTCCCATCCCCAACACAGCATGCAGCACTAAAACCTGGAGGAGAGATTAGATGGGTGACTTACTGATGTGCCTGCACTCACTCGCAGCACGTAACTCACACTGCGGGAGACTCATACTTTCTTCTAAGTACAGCGATTAGTATTTCATGATATACTGAAGTGTTTTATGGCATATTCATAACATAATTTTGGCTTCAAATCAAAGGCTCAAATCAAACCTGGGCTCAGGTCAACAGTAACAGTCCACATCCATTAATTTACAATCAGCGATCATTAGATACATAAATCAAAAACTACTTTTTAAATCAGCCGATGTAAAATGGGAGCCCATTGGTATGAGAATAATGTACAGCCGTGTAAAATAAATGTACTGTTATATCTTTTTTTCTGGGAGAATCTTAATAAAAATGGAAACAAAGTCCCATTTAGAAAAAGATGAGGATTGGCCTGATTGCTTTCTATCTGTTCCAACTATTATATTTTAGACTTTAGAGCATCTATGTTAGGGCTGACCTGAAAGCTTTGACCGTTGCCATGGTGATAAATGTCCAAATCAGTGTTCAAATGCTTAAAACGAGGTTATTGCTATTTATGCATTACCTCAAAAATCCCAAATAGCCCATGAAATAAGGAATAGCAATCCAACAATATTCATTATGCATCAACATAAATTATTATGGTATTCTCAGACGGATAGCGCTGTTTGTTGTGTGTAGGTTTTTAAAACGCATATCTTTTGCTACGTTCATGCCTTGCGTACACACTACTCCGTCGGTTCTGAGCCCCTAAAATGGAAACGTTTGTAAACGCTGCTCTGAGATATTTCAGACTGTAGAGCTATGATAAAAGCATCTTTACAATGAAATAATGATTCTGAGTAGCCTCTCTTCAGTAGAAGAAGTGACACTGCCACATTAAAAGGAGTGAAATTCAATATTGAGACTCCCGTGTCTTTTGTCCCGTGCTTCCAAGACAATCGACAATGAAAAGTCAGAGTGAGAAATGAGCAGCTGATTAAAGGCGAAGTTCCAAGCCTTCAGTTCCCTGAGCTCCGTCTCTTCAGGAATCTATCACAGCTCTCCTGAAGCTGGAAAATGGCTTTCTTCCTAATGAGGGGCCTTTGTCATGTTGGATGTTGCCAAGGGTGAGACTGCAGGGGGAGCAGGTGGGGTTGGAGGATCTTTTTAATGTCCTGGGGGACGCAGCGCTTCAAGAAGCTTTGCCTCAATAAAAAAAGAAAAAGAAAAAAGAAAAAGCAATTAAAAAGCAGGAGATGAGAGCAGAGGATGTACCCTGTGCTGTAGGATGACTATAACATGTCATTGCTGTTTTCCCTATTTGTTGATGGCTCTTGTGTTGCAACAATGTCGACATGATGCATTAGGGTGCTGCTACTCCCACAATTATGCATCCAGTAACAGTCAACGCATTCTCATAAACTGTTCCTTAGGGCTGAACAATTAATCAAAATTTTATTGAAATCGCAATATGGCCTACTGCAATTTTCAAATATTGCAATATTTGTGTCAAAATACCATTTTAAATTAAATATTATGGTGCAGAGACGTCCCGGCCTACACATCGTATTCTACAGATTTAGGGGGGAAAAAAAATCTTTGTTTGGTACACATCCTCGCTAAAAAAAAGCACACCATAATCATTTAAAAATGTTTTTCAATGAAATGTACGGAAGCCCTGAGAGGCAAACAGCACTTTTTTTTGCCAGGTACATTTTTCTAATTTTCTTTTATTTTTTTTTGTTCCATGCTCATTTTTTCTAAGTTTCTAAAAGAAATGGGGCCTGAAAAACAAAATCACCTGTTTTCACAGATGAGACAAAAAAAATTGAAAAATTCTCCTGGCAATTCCTTCCAATATCGCAAATCATATCGCAAATTGCAATATCAGTCAAAAATAATCATAATTAGATATTTTTTTCAGAATCAGCCGTTTGTGTAATATCATCTAAATGTATGCAGAGCAGTTTGTAAATATCATACGAACATGTGTCCCGTTTTAAAAAACACGTCCCGGTCGCGTGATAGACACGTCATTAACGTCACAAATAACATTGTGAAACAGGAAGCATTCAGTAGATTTAGACAACAACAACACTTAGTTAGGTTTAGCCAATGAAACGACAAAATGCTGTGGTTAGTAAAAAAAACACTGGGATTGCAATAAAATTGCATTAAAATTCCTACTTCCTGTTTAAATACATGTCCCGGTTGCGTGATAGACACGTTTAACGTC
>JAOVVB010233980.1:0-10034 GCA_028570985.1 Heterobranchus longifilis | reverse complement strand
TTGTGTAAAGCTGCTTTGCGGCAATGACAATTGCTAAAAGCACTATACAAATAAAATTGAATTGAATTGAATTGAATAGAACATCAGTACTGTTGCTGCCCACTAGAGGGTTAAAGCTCCTCTATAAAGCCATTCTAAAACAAAGGTTGCACATGAACCTAAAACATGCAAATGACAGAATATTACATGTGGATCCTGTTTGCCTTTCCACCACATTCCAGTCTCAATAATTATCTTATTAGGTCTTATTAGGCTGATCCTCCTTAGTTTGGTGTGGAAATCTAGCATTATTGTAATATGAGATGTGCTTTCTGCAGTGCTGAGCGATGTTGTGGTCATCCTCCTAATAAAGCGCACGTCTACTGCATTCAGTGTTACTGCAGTGCTGCTGCAGCCTGGGAGCCTGAAATGGAGATAAATGTATACCGGTCCTACAACACCAATACACCGCTCGACTCATTCACCTTGCCAATCCCATTTCGACGCACATACACCCACACACTTGCAATCTGAATGTAAGATTAAGGCAGAGTGATATCCAGAAGCTTTCTGCACCTCAAGTGTTACTATGGTGTGGAAAGAAGCTTGATGTTTCTATTTAAATAGAAGATGGAGCAGCTTTTGAGCATTACTTGCTCACTGAGTGCTCATAAATACACTGTTGCAGCCCACAGGAAACATGGCACGTGAAGAAACTCCACTAGAATGCTTTGAACATGAATGATGGAGGATGAATAGTTTTCAGCCTGGGAGAGAGAATGAGAAGAGAGGGGGCACAGAATGATATTCAGACCTCATTGATGACCTCATGACCTCCAATGCCCAGCACTTTGTCAGTGATGCTGACAGAACCTACCTGTGATTTAAACACACACACGCACACATACACACACACACACACACACACACACACACACACACATGCACACATACACTCTCTCTCTGAAGGGCCGAACCTCTCTCCACACACCCACTCAGCACTCCACCGCGGGGAGAAGAAGTGTGTGAACTCCTTTTACCGCCCCAACTGCTTGAAGTAGTATCGTGCGATGCTTAAAGTGTCTCCGTGGCTCACACTGTGCAAGGAGTGGGCTACATCAGCTTAACACACTTTTTTCACTCTCCTCTCTCTCCCCCTGCTTTGGCAGTCGTCCAAGTACACATTGCATGGGTAAACACACACACACACACACACACACACACACACACCCACACAAATACACTTACACAAGCTGACAAGTGTCTGCTTCAGCGCAGGTTGCCATGGCAACACGGTCAGCGGCGTTCTTGCTCTTTGGCTTCGCCGAGCATGACAGCGAGGCTCCAGTCAGTATTTATTTGAAGCACACTCACACATGCACACACATGTATACCCACCTCTTTACACGCACATGCATTCACACAGCATGCGTGTTCACTTCACACAGATCCAAACACGTATGGGCTGTATTCTCTTGCACAACATGTATGACAATGTTAGTTGCAAATAAGAGACATAAGTAGTCTTTTTTTTTTACCCCCTGACGAAGACTCAATGCCGAAACGCGTCAGAGTTTGTTTTTAAGTCAAACATGACTATGCCACGGCATTTTAACTATTCAAAGAGAGTGGCTTGGACTTTTTCTTTTTCATTTATGCACATGTATCCTCATCCAAAGAGCACCTCACACTAACTTGTTTTGACTCCAGGAAGCACTCCTCCACATTTTTTAGACATAAGTAGCCTATTTGAATTTCATCAGCCACTGAATACTTAATCTTGAAATTGAAACCCCACTGAATTCATAGCATTGAAATATTTTACTTTGAAAATCATGAATCTGAATTGATTTGCTCTGAATTCACCTCTTTGAAATTAAAATATGAAATTTCTTGATTTGCAATTTTAAAAGCTGAATTTGAATATATTGTTTTCAATGTTCACAAATTCAGATCCAATAATTCGAAGTTTCAGATTTTAAAAAACAAAATAGATTCAGGTTGCTCAAATTAAGATCTAAACATCCAAGTCAAGCGGCTTTCTTGGATCACATGACTGACAGACCGTGCTCTGATAGGCCAGAACCAACGACTGTTAAAAAGAATGGACAGAGTAAGAGTGATGTCATCCATTGGTTTGTGGACTCCCGTTTTGAAGCCACAAATTTAGAATTTGGCTGTCGCCATCCGTCGCCATGTTGACTTTTTGGAGCCAGAAGTTGACCATATTTGGACAAGAAGGCAGCGCTGGGGACGATGAGGCGGTCACGCCAGTACGTCTCGTCCGGTCTCATCTATTGTTTCAATGGTGTTGCTAAGGTAAACCCATGAGCTAACCGCTAAAGAAGGGAGAAAGTTGCCAATTTTCAACACGGACGACCTGTAGTGACACAGAGCCGGGTAAAAATCTGCAAACTTTCCCTCAAGTTAGCAGCTAATGCTAGCGCTAGCCCGGTTAGCTCGGTGCTACCGAACTCTGAACAAGACATTTTTCAGGGACCAAAATGTTCCAATTAACTTTAATGAAGTGAAAACATTCTGTGAAAGTGTCAACGTTCTGAGACATAAACACTGACAACACAAAAACAAGTTCATGTCTGTTTTAATGAACACAGGGCCTGTTAGCATTGCTATAGCCTCTACACAGGGCCTCGTTAGCATTGCTAAAGCCTCTATTTTGATTGACAGCTCAGCGTGTAGCCCCACCCTAAAGCATATGCTGCTTTATCATCTATTTTCTTCCAAATAGGACCATAATTTACAAAATGAACATCCTGCTGTGAAGAACACTTGAAACTAGCGATTGAGAACATAAACTCAGTATGACACTGTTTACTGAGGTAATAAATCAAGTGAGAAGTCGGCTCATTTTCTCATTGACTTGTATATAACCGGACGTCTTTTTGGAGCCAGTGGAGTCGCCCCCTGCTGGTCATTAGAAAGTCGGTGGTTTCACTTTTCAGGCCCGGAAGCTCTGTCCACCTTTTTATACAGTCTATGTACAGCACCATAGCTAGATTGGTGAAGATGAATGCAATTTACAAAGATCACCCATTTACCATTTACCACTTCTGTGTGAATCTCAACCACCCCATTAAAAAGGAGTATTTTCACACTGTCCTATTTACAAAGTCCATGCTTGCCTTCCAGGTTTGGTTTTCCAACAAAGCGCATGAATGCAACACTTTTCAGTGTTGGTTCCTAAGACCAAATAAATTAAAACAACAAACAACCTTCAACTAACTCCAATTTAAACCCATCTGCAGCACGTCGGGGGAAGTAGAATAAGGAGCCAGAAAGTCTGCGTATACAGAGAAGGTTGGGGTGGATGGATGGAAGACTTTCACCCAGGATTATTATTTAGAACTTTAATTACTTGAAAATGTTGAAAGCTAAACATATTCCAATTCAATAAGGGTTTCAAAAGGATTCAGATTCAACAAGTGGATTTAATACTGGATTGAGATTCGATCAAATTAGGGCTGCCCCCTCTTAGTCGCTTAATCGACTAATCGATCATTTTGGTCTTAGTCGACTAAGATTTCTTTAGTTGATCAGTCGTTTTTTATGCTTTTTTCGTGCTGAATGACTTATTTCCAAGAAACTAATCTAAAAACCTATGGTGTCCTTGGTAAGTGTTATGGAAGTAACATTTAGGTGTAATAAGTTGAAGTAAAGTTGCACGTTAACCTAAAAATATCAAAATCACCAGCAACGTCCTTTGACTCACTCAACACTTCGTGTGCTGGGCTTGGACCGACTTTGAGATGGAGCAAATCCCTGACCACCCACAGTTGAAAATGACATGTTGCAACAGCACTCACCAGCCAGAGGGACATCGCAGAGTTTTCTTTGAAGACACCTGGGGCAGTAATTCCCTTTCACAGATCCACAGCTTTCTTCAGCATTGAACCAGCTTTTGTGGGATTAACAAGACTATGTTATTGTCCCTCAAAGTTGGATGCACTGACCAAAGAGAGCCTAGCAGTCTGCCCCTTATCCTGACATGCTTCCTGAGCTGCATTGTTAGCAAGGGGAGAGGAAACGCACACGCACACACACACTATGGAAAGCCAGTGTCAGGAGATCATAACATGGAAAGTGAGAATACCAGGAGCTGTTGTTTGCTCTCTGAGATTTCTGGTTTCTTGTACTTTTGCCAAGGTCCGTGTTAAAGTCATAAACAGAGTGAACTTGGTTTTTATGACAATCGAATCCTGGCTCTGTTGTTAGCAGAACAAAGAAGCTTCTCCAGATGTTTCCAGGACTCGAATCACGCGATTTACAGAAACTATCAATCTTACCACAGAAAAAGTTCTTTCATACTATCAAAACTGGAAAGCAATGATTGAAAATGAAAGTTTCTAAAGGTGCAACTTCATATTTTCACTTAAGGCTGCATTCATTGATCTGCTGACCACTTGGGGGAGTAGCATGCTCCTACAATAGAGGAAGGTCCAGTTTCAGGACAGCATTCCTAGGACCCCTAGTTTTCGGGTAGATGGTTATTTGAACCCTGCTACAACGTAGTGAACAAATATGAGGCCAAACACAGCAATAATCCACTTTATAATCCATTAGACATGAAGACCTGACTCACCTTATAAGTACCAAGATGTAATCCCTGAATCCCAACTGTCCATCAGACATAAACTGCCCCAGAGTCTACCTTGAAGATATCAAAAACTGGATGGCCCTCAACTTCCTTCAGCTCAATGACAATAAAACAGAGGCTGTGCTTTTTGGTCCCCCGGACCCCGAACTACTCACCAATAACCTAACCCAACTGTCCCATTACCTCAAGCCAAACGCCACCAACCTTGGTTTCTTTTTCAACTCTGCCCTAAAGTTTGTCAAACAGGTTAATGCTATTGTCAAGACCAGTTTTCTTTCAGCTCAGATCAATAGCCAAACTAAAACCTTTCCTCTCCAGCCCAGACCTGGAAATAGTCATCCATGCTTTCATTTCCTCATGATTGATTATTGCTACTCCCTCAGTGTTCATTTCTAGAATTGGTTGACAATGCAATACATTGTATGCATGATGTATAAGTTATTTGTTGTAGAAAGCAGTCTTCTGAGTACCTTTACATAGTCTTATTGGTGCAAAATGGACATAGAAAAGGTGTATTTACATTCCAGCTCAAAAATTCACTATATCAGTCATTTTAGCCCTCTAAAATTGGTATCGGTCTCGAAAATCCCATTTCGGTAGGGGCCCTAATGAAGATGGAATAAAATGAGCTGGCTCTGGCTCAGTACTGTGTTTACTTGTTCCCTAAGAGGTAGAGAACTGTTCCAGGCAAATGAATCAATACACTGGAGGTGAAGAGGTCATCTCTTTGTAACGGGTCCCCTAACCAAGTAACTCCCAACTAAACAGGCTTCTCTATTGTTTTTTTTTAACAGACCCTTAATGGGAACCACCGCAGACCTGACAGATTCACTGCCAGTCGTCCATGAGTGACGAGGGGACCTAGAAAGCAGAGCATGCATGGTAACAGGAGTAGCATCTGACATCAACATTCTTCCAGTTTGCTCTTCTCCTCTCGACACGACTTTTACAAGGTTTTGAAGAAAGAAGTGATGTTTACTTTGCTGGAGACACGATGGCAGCCTACTCGCCTCAGAGGAGGGCATATATGCTACTATAGTAGCAGAACACACACATACACACACATTAAATGTACCCTGATCCAAGAGGCAGAACTCAATCCTACCACACATGTTCATCATCAACTAATCACTAAAAATCTTTGAGTCACGTCACCGTGAAACCCATCGTAGTTCTTAGAACGCCGTTTTGAGGGACTTTTTACTATTTCAGAGTAGGTACTCTGCCAACACAAGACGAACTGTGAGTGACGTTAAGTGTACGGTGATTGGTTCAGAGACGTAAGTGTACACTGATTGGTCGAACACAGCCAATGCAGCACCGGCAACCGTCATTTTTGCAGATCATAATGGAACAAAATGAAAGAAAACACAGACAAATGGACCGACAGTGAAGTCCAGGCTTTACTGAATACATATATGCGACGGAGGACATAGAAGGTGATTTTCATTCGTCACTTCAGCGTGCAATGCAAACAGGAACTAGAATTACTGCCTTGCGGTTGTATGCCTCCGCCAGTTTACATCCATGTTTGTCCAGACTAAGCATAGGAATTAGGCCAAAAAAAGTGTTATGTGAGGTCACAGTGGCCTTGACCTTTGACCTTTAACTACCAAAATTTGATCAGTTCATCCTTGAGTCCAAGTGGATGTTTGTGCCAAATTTGAAGAAAATCCGTCAAGGCACTCCTGAGATATCACGTTCACAAGAATGGGACGGAGGGACGGAAAGACAATCCGAAAACATAAGGTCTCCGGCCACGGCTAGCCAACACGGAGGGATAAAAAACCCTTTGATAAAAGGTATATAGTTCTTCTCAAGGAGTCCCCAGAACTGTTTGGTCCAAAAAGCGCCGCATTCCGTTTCACAATGATGCTCCTGTTTTGTCATAATCCAGCGCACCCCCTATATATAAAATGTATCTCTTTTTTTAACATTTATTTTTTTATTTGTTTTTCAGTTGAATTATATTTAAAGTTAAAGAAAATCCACAGTTATTTTTTTTTTAAAGTTCAATGTAGGCATAATATTTCCATGCACCGATATGTCGGCCAATAATGACTGCAATCGGCATGTCAGCAAATAAGATGACATTCACCAATGGCAGTGGCCGATATTTATCTATTTTTTAGATTTCTTAGTTTTGCTGGCAAAAAGGGGAGATTAAATAACAACAAAAACAACAACATAAAAACATCAGTATCCATCGGTCAAATTGTTATTTTTATCGGCCCAGAATTTCATATTTGGTGCATCCCTATATAACAACAAACTTCATTTTCACAAAGTGCTTTACATAAACGTCTCATAATGTCAGTAAACAACCAGAAACAAATAAAAGACTCGCAGCTTTCTGTCCATGCATGTGTGTGTAGATAGAGATCCTAACTGTGTGTGTATTGTAAACACTGTGTAGCCCTGAGCACAAACCATGGGTTCATTCTTCCTAAAGCCCGTCCAAACCCCCCTCAGCTGGATCAAAGTGTGCGTTGTGTGCTTAGGTTTTAACATGGGGGGTTTTACTTTTTGGCCGATTGTTATCGCTCCTCAAAGTGCTAAGCCATGAGTGAGGCCCCGGTGAACGCTGCTGCCAAAGGAGTGTCAGAAATGTGTGTGTGTTGTGTGAGTACTCCTCCCTGCCATGTGTGCTGGGGATAAGGCAGAAGCATGGGTTTAAATTGGAAGCGCATGTTGCATGACCTCACACTTGTCATTTGTGATTAAACCACATGAACGTCACATTACAGAAAGTCGTTTCTTTAGTACAGATAACTGTTTGAGGCTTACTGCAGCAACAAATCACAACACAGACTGCCCCCTGCTGGTCGCTTTTCTCTACAATCACCTAATGACAGGATCATTTTTAAAGGCCCTATGAGGACTTTTTGACTGGTTATGAAACAGTCTCAATTTACTACCTGTGTATCTATATGACCTACATAAGCAAATGAGCCAATCAGCGTGAAGATTCTACATTGCTCTATTTCTATGTAGTTATATCAATATACATGTTCCAGGGTCGAGAGCAGACAATGGAGGTACCTGTGTTTACATCATGGACGCAGTTATCCAGGCTCACAGAACTTTATTTTTAAAGTTAACTTATATCTTGTAGTTATGGCTGATGCTGATTAGCAGATTAGAACGTCCTTTGCGAGTGCATGCAGTAGGGCTGCACGATTCTGGTCAAAATGAGAATCGCAATGTTTTTCCACTCAAAACTGAGATCATGATTTTCTCCCACAATTCTTAGGGACACCAATTTCTAAAGAAAAAATGTTTATTTCAGCGCTTTCCTGAAAGTTTGTGGAAAACTTAGGTGCATGTATTTGGTGGGGGGTTTGGGAGTGCTCCCCCAAGAATATTTTACATTTGTCCAATTAAAATAATGCAATTTCACATGATTTTGGTCCATTATTATTATTATTAGCACTCATTCTAAATATGCAACTCCCCAAAGCAAATACGGCCGAATCAAATTGCAGTCTATACATTCACGTGCAAGAAATTATGTAGTATGTGGGATGATGCTGGCAGATTATCAGTTCATCAACTTTTTTTTTTTCCATCAGGCGTGCTCATTTTTGAGGGAGTAGAAAGCTCCATGCATCCAAATGCTTTTTGCCACTGATCCAGGTTTGAGTATCATTGTCAGCAAATAAAACAAAGCAGCCCGTATAGCATCTCCTCTGGCACATCATACACCTCCTGGAGGCAAGATGACATCTGCAGTCCTCCTGCGTCTTCTCTGAGGACTACAGTTCAACAGATACCTCAGCAGTCAGGATTTTTGGGAGGCATCATGGAGCACTTTTCACAACAGTGATTTGTGAGCATCGTTTAAATGCAGGTGGTTACAGTATGTCATGTTTCACAACTAACTGTCACAAACTGCAGAAAAATCATAAAAGGCTCTTGCATGGGTCACAAATATGAAGTTTTGATTAACAGGAGAGGAAATTATCTCATGTTAATGTCATGCATTTCCTGATCCACTGACGACTTCTTCTTCTTCTTCTTCTTCTTCTTCTTCTTCCTTTTTTCTTTTTTCTCCTTCTTCTTTTTCCTTTTCTCTTTCTTTTTCTCCTTTTTGTATTTCTTCTTTTTCTTTTTTCATTTCTTCTTTTTCTTAATTTTCTTCTTTTTCTTCTTTTTCTTCTTTTTTTCTCCTTTTTCTTTTTTCTCCTTTTTCTCCTTTTTCTTCTTTTTCCTTTTTCTTCTTCTTTTTCCTTTTCTTTTTCTTGTTTTTACTTTTCTTCTTTTCGTATTAGATAAACAGTTGTGTGGCAATCTGTCTGTACCATTTTGTTTTGTTGGGAGTTTTTTTTCAAAAAATTAAGACTTTTTTCTCTCAAAACATTATGATTTTTTTCCTCATCAAATTGAGACTTTTTCTCAAAATATTATGACTTTTGAAACATTTTTCTCAAACATTACCATTTTTCTCAAACATTACGACTTTTCTCTCAACTTTTTTCTCGAAACATCATGTCTTTTTTCTCAAAACACTACTACTTTTTTCTCAAAAAATATTTTTATTGCACTGTAGTAAACTGCAGTCAATTTATGAGGATATTCACAATACTCACGACGATGCCAATAATGGAAATTCACCACGATCAATTTATTGTGAATGTTTTTTATCGTGATCCACAATAAAATCCATTATCCCATAATCCCATCCCTAACAGCAATCATGGTTACGCAATCAAGAGCTCTATGAGCGGCAATGACGATTCTGGGATTTGTTAAAATGTAAGTTTATACGAGATTCAAATTTAGATTTAGATAAAAGCTGTAGAGGAGAGGGTCAAGATTAGGGTTTATAGCAAGCTGCGTCTTTACAAGTATAGTAACACAAAGTGTGTGTGTTTGTCTGTGTGTGGTGGTGGTAGTGAGGACACCCCGCCTGTCAGCTGCTGACGAGCTACACCCACTAAACACGGAGCTGAATTTCTTCACAGCACCAGCTGTAACCCATGGCGATGGTGAGCCTGCCCTGTAGCCGGGCATTATGCAAATGTAAATCACGCTTGACTGGCCACAAGACTGTGTGTGTGTCCATCGCATGGCTTCACATTTCACCCAAACTTTATTGGTGCCAGTGGCCTTTTGTCTGCTTTAATTGAATTAACTTCTCAGAAACGGACCTTGTTGCAGGAGAGCGATGGCACATTACACAGCCGTCACCTCGGCATGGGAACTTTTAATGGTGTTTACATTGGAATCATTCAGTGCTTTCGAAGAAAAGGGGTTTCCTTTTCAGTACGTTTTATAACTTGGTAACATTTCCTTTTTAGGAGCTATACATGCAACACTTGTCACAGCCTTGGAACCACAGAAATTAAATTGGATAGAAAGGACATCGGCATTCAAATCAACGGAGCAGAATGGTCAGAGCGGCGGCCATTTTTATGTGTACCGTTCCATTGAAAAGACC
>JAOVVB010233979.1:0-10034 GCA_028570985.1 Heterobranchus longifilis | reverse complement strand
AACAAGAGGTGAGGAAAAAAATAGAGTTGAGAACTTTTTAATGCTACCTAGAACTGGAATGAACCTCCCCTCACTTAAATTGGAATCACAGACTGTATAAAAGAAATGGGGGGGGGGGCTTCTGGGTCTGAAAGGTGAAGCCAGTGCCGAAGTGCCTTAAATCTGCATTCTTTCTCATGACCAGCAGAGCGCAGTGTCATTGAAATGACACTGGCTTAGCACTCCTTCTCAGCTCCGTCCTTTCGTCCAAATATGGCCAATGGCCAAAATGCCTAACTCGAGGCTTCAAAACCATAGTCCACAAACCAATGGATGACGTCACAGTAGCTACGTCCACTTCTTTTATACAGTCAATAGACGTTTTGGGACCAAACAGTTCCGGGGACTCTCTGAGAGGAACTTCTCACTGGGGAGCTCCCCCAAGAACTACATACCTCCACTGGCTTTTTGTCTGTTTGCATTCACACTGGAACGCTGAAGTGACATAACGTTAAGCCCACCAGCTTTTCACTTTGATGAGTCGAAATGTTCAGTAAAGCCTGGACTTCACTGTCGGTCGATTTGTCTGCGTTTTCTACCATTTGTTTTGTTACCAGCTGTTGTTTGTCTTTTGTGTTGTCTGTTGTTTGCACGACTAACACGTTTTTAAAAATGGCAGTTGCCGGTGCTGTATTGGCTGTGTTCGAACAATCAATATACACTTAACGTCTCTGGACAAATCACCTTACACGCACAATTCCACAATACCTACTCTGAAAAAGGAGGTAAAAAGTTCCTCAAAATGGTGTTCTAAGAACTATGATCGTTCATAGTTATGACGGTACGGACAAAAGAAAAAAAAAGGGGGGTTCTTAGAACTATGAAAAACGTCCTCCAGTCCGAAAACACCTAATGATTGGAAGAGCATTAGGAAAGGACATCTTTATGGCCAATCTGAACAGGCGGAATATTACAGCTATAAACTGGTTCAGTGTTTATATGGGGACCTGATTATTGTTTTAAGACAGACTTGTAAAATTGTGAACCTATCCTTTAACCCTGTTTCTGTATAATCAAAGTGTGGACATGCAGGTGCATATAATGCACATTAATATGAGGTGAGAATGATGGAGGAAGAGAAGACAGATGAGGAGAGAAGGTGATAAAAAAGTGACATGTAATTGGGATAGATCACATGGTTGAACTATCAATCCCAGTATATAATGATAAATGGTTGTAGACAGCAATAGATAGAGTGCTTGGGAGAGAATGAAAATAGAGCCATCATGGGAGAAGAAGAATGAATGATGTGTACAAGTTTCCATTTAAAAAGATCCCAGTAAGCATCTCACAGATGATGGTGTGCTACAGGTCAAAATCCAACATACACTAAACCATTTGTTAGAAGATGGTGGCAACACCCTGCATCTACTGCACCCCTGGAAACACCACTGTGTTGTACCAACTTACTCCAATGATGGCCTGGATATAGGGATGGATGGTATAAATGGTATGCAAAGTACACTGGTATGAATTTGCCCTACGGTATGAATTCTGACTATACCGTGATGACCGGTAGAGCCCTCATGAGTGGGAAAGGAATCCAGCCTGTGCCATCAAAGTGCAGTGGCATTGCGCGTGGCACTCCTTGGAGAGACTTCGGTAGCCTGTTTTGTTAACCAGTACAGGGCACAGAGGCTTTATTGTTGAAGATGACATGCTGTTGTTATCAGTAACGTTAACATATTGAGACAGAGAGGCATTGCTTCTCTCTATTGAAGGGAAGCTGAGGCTCACGCTGTATCAACGGGGATACAAAGCACTACACGCGCATACACACAGACGGGACAGTTCAAAACCCTTTCATTATTTGAACTGGTATTCAAAGTACCAGTTCAGTTCTGTTATTTTACAGTAGGCTATTAAAAAAGCCCTATGCTATGTGAAATATGTCCTAGTTAAGAGTACAGTAATAGCTGCCATACAGTTGTCATACCAGTGCTTTAACCCTTCAAAAGCATTTATATTGAAATTTTAAAACAAATATACAGTGATATATACCATTGCCGTCTGTGATTATACTGTGATACAAATTTTAGACCATACCGCCCAGCCCTACTTGGATATGAATCACACACCCTCTTTATACCTTAATACTCAAACACAAGCTAAAACTAAACTAAACTTAATACAAAAACATCTGTTTGATATTACGTCTATAGCTGACATCAGTCTGATCAACTTTAAAGTTATGGGCCAGTTAGTCTCACATAGGCAGACCTATCACTGGCTGCACGCAGTGATAAGTCTGGGATAGGGGGGAAAATGATCTGGCTTGCTTTCTATTTTAAGGCCCGGGTGCAGGAACGGTGCCTCTGCAAAATAGATAACGGATGTCAGACTTTATTCAGCACTGTACATCCAGTAAGCCAGACTATGCACCATTAGGCATGGGAAGATATGAACATTTCATGTCATGATTATCCTGGTCAAAATACTTGTGATTCACAATATTATCCTGGTAATTATCGAAATATACTTAAAGCTCTTCAAATGGCACTAAAACATTCTAGAATCACTTTATCTTACATTACATCTATTTGTATTGCAGTTCTGCAGGTGGGCACCTCATCCCCCTGCCATTGTTTAGTTTGGAAGCCATCGTATTTCCACACATCTGATTTAACTTTTTTTTGTGGGTGATAAAATGGAAGAGCTGAGCCTTCAGCCATGGTGAATGCGCTTTCACTCCTGGATAGGGAAAAAATCCTCCCCGGGCTGTTTGTATTTGCTTAAACCAATCACAATCATCCTGGGCGGCACCACGCCCCGGTGGTGCATTTGCAAAATTAAACTCTGGTGAATGTTCAGACAGGAAGACTATCCTTTGCTCGTATAGGCCTGTAGATTTATTTTCATACATTCTGCTAAGCACTCCACAAATGCATGCTCATTATGTCTTTGCTGTCACTGTCTGGGGCTGTCAATCACATCAACAGCTGTTTTCATCATTTGCCTATCATCCTGCTGCTGCCTCTGTTTAAATATGACTTTATATCTCTCTCCTAATATTTTTGCAATATTCCTTAGATGAAAGTAGCAGGATTGAATGACTGACTTGACGTGTTCATCAAATTTCAGCTGGTAGTTGAAAGTGACACCTAGGTTTTTGGCAACAGGTTTTCTATTAGCGGCTAGAGAACCAAGGTGATGGAGGATGTTAGTGGAGACCTGATCTGGGGCGAAAACCAGAACTTCTGTTTTGCTGTGATTTAATTCAAGAAAATTGTGCGACATCCAGTTACTAATCTCAGCCAGACATGTGTGCAACGTGATTAGATTTGAGAGGTCATCGGGCCTAACAGATAAATACAGTTGTGTATCACCAGCATAACAATGATAAAACACACAACCAAACTGACGGATCAAGTGTCCTCAGGGGAGCATATATAGTTAAAAAAGAATGGGTCTGAGAATTGACCCCTGTGGAACTCCACAGGTTAAAGGAGCACAGGAGTATGTCTTGTCACCAACTGAAACAAAGAATTGTAGTGTATGTGTGTGTGTAGTGTAAGTGTATGTTCAGCATTTATGTTTTTAAGATTATTGTTTTGGCTTTGGCCTTTATTGATAGTACAGTTGAAGGTAGACAGGAAAGGGGCGAGAGAGAGGGGACGACATGCAGCAAAGGGCCGAGGGCAGGAGTCGAATCAGCGGCCACTACGGTGAGGACTTGAACCTATGTATGTAGGGCGCTCGCTCTACCACTGAGCTACCAGCACGCCGCGCATTTATAACAATATATCGTTATCAGATTTTTCTTAAACTGCCAAATCAGTAGTCAATAATCGGTCGGGTTATAATTCACATTTCCTCTCCTTTCTTTAGCATGCAGTGTCTGTAAACCTTGTCATGCCTGAATTCTCTTTGAATCTGTTCTGTCATCTACACAGGTCAGAGGAGAATGAGACATAATATACATGTGTCTTTCAGGAAAAGTCACAGTAAGTTTCTATACTTGATCTATGTGCTTTGTACATCTTAGAGGTTGGTGTACATTTACACAATGTTAAAACAGATAAGGTTTAAACTCTGACCACCTCAAACCAATTTTCTGTATCAGGTTGCTCCAGGAAAGGCTCTGCCAAAAAAGACATGGACTTGTATTTCATTTTTTAATCTAAAATGCATATAATGTCAAAAGAAGAAAGAACACAAGCAAGATGGTCCTACGAATTAACCTTAGTCTAAAAGCATTTGGGAATAAGAAGGAGCAAAACTAAAGCAGAGACTTTATTGAAGGCAGCCTTGTCAGTGTGAAGCAAACAAATGATGTGTGGACCCCTCTAGCTGAACCGGGGTGTCAGTGTGTCAATGACGATAAATGAATGAATGAAAAGAGGCATGTAGGAGGAGAGGGGGTGCAGAAAAGTAAATGAGAACACGGGGGAGGAGGGACAGCCCAGGGAGGTTTATAGGAATTGACTACTGCGAAGGAGGGGGTAAACAAAAGAGAAAGAGAAAGACTGGTGGAGGGCACTAAGAAAAACAGTGTATAGGGAGTGAGTAGGATGAGGATAGAGGGGCACAGGACTGGGCACAGGAGATATGGACACTGAAGGAGAGACAATGAAACAGACTGGACAAAACAGACATGACTGCTTCAAAAGCGTTTTAATACAACATTTAGACAGCGACGGCCACTGCCATCGGTGAATGTCATCTTATTTGCTGATATGCTGATTGCAGTCAAAGGAGGATATATTATATATTATATATATAGGGTGCATCCCTAATAATTAAAGTTAGGTGATTACTTAGCCTCCAAGAATAAAACATTAAAAGGCGTATGTCGACTGTGTGATACGACTTTTACTCATACTAGAAACAAACATAATTTGATCATCGGTGCTTGACAGGTGAAGCCTCCATATACTATAGCTCTGGAGGAGCTCACGGGACCCGTTAAAAAGACAGATGATTTGCTAGCTGTATGTGATTCTTGCAGAACATTATTAAACGGATATCATAGAAGCTCATGTGAAGTGGAATGGATCGGTACATTGATCAAGTCAATGTCACAGGAGCACGCTGCTACCAGAGTTAAAAGATGTAGCAAATCAATGGCGTCTGCCGATGGCCATGTTAGAAAACGGACATCGGGCATCAGAGTCTTGATGCCTTGCTAACACACTGCAAACAATAGGCCAGGCTTAGTAAATAAAACTTTTCCCAAAACTGGTCGGCAAACATGCAAGAACGTCCCTGTTTGACAGCAAATGTTGTAAACATATCCTTTGTATATCTTTACAATCATTAACCGACAGAACAAAGCAGGCCTGCCTTACTGCACAATCCAAATGTTCTTCAAAACTTGCCATTTTCAGTGTATAGGTTGATAACTTGGAGGCTGTTGTTTCCCGTAGCGAAGGGACACTGAGAATGGGAACACGAAGAGGAGGAGGGACTTCCTCCAACCGGAGCCGTCCACCCGGCGGAAGCAGAGCCTCAATGCCGAAAATGCTTAGGGACCCAGCCAGACTATATGCGGCATAACACACAAATTTGCTTCTTTGAGGCAGATGGTCATTAGTGTCAGAGAAATATATCTTGTGTCAGCGCAACACACCGTAAAATGCATTTGAAATGTGTGTGCATTGAAAGTACAGTGTGCATGTGTCTCTCCCTGAGAGCAGACATACCTCATCACTTTCACTGCCGATAAAGTCATCCTCAGGCTGGGCCTCGCGCCGCCTCCCACTTTTGCTCTGAATCTGATCATCTCCAATTTCCATCTTCTCCTGGTCACACTGGCCTTGCCCTCGTTTGGGTGAGTGTGGCTGGGATGAGAAAGTGAACACCTCGTCTTGCAGAGTGAGCTGGGGCTCGGACCCCTCGTTATTCGCCCAGCTGCTCCAGACCTGCAGGTCACGAGACAAACCTGGACAGGTCGAGTGGGAGAGAGCCTCTGCTGCTGTGGGAGCTGCTCCTGAACTTTCCTTGGCCGGAGTGCAGCTACACTCATCTAAATAAAAGATTATAGAACAAAAACAAAAACAGGGCCAGTTTTAACCGAAGCAGGAGTAAATTCTGTATTTCAAACAGACATTGTTGCACATGAATGCTATAATAACGAGGCCATGAGCACGCATGAATAAGTCTTTCAGAATACACATGAAGGCCTTAAAAGATGGAGTAGCGAATAATGATAGAAATCTAATTACAGTGGGCAATAAATCCTTTTCTAATTTTTTCATCATGTGACTAATGTCATTCTAATTTCATTTAATTATATGCACATAAAAATTCATAATAACAATATGCAAAATTGTAATGAATTCCATTGCTTGCCAAAAGAGAACATTAATTTCTCCCACACTGACATTTTTGTAGGTTTTGTTAATAGCCCTGCTATGCTAATACCTTAATGAGAATATAACAATATGAACAACATAATCAGCAGCGAGAACATTGCGTTTATTGCAAAGTTGTCACTCATGAAATGAGAAAATCTAACCAGCATATTTTCCGAGCAAACATTGCTTCCATTCTGCTTTAACCTTTTGTTTTTCCACTTTTGTTAAAGTAGAAAGAGAAAATCTTACAGCAGCGTTATAATCTCTGACACTATGTTCCTATGGGTACAATCTTTTTTTTAAAACCTTAAATGAAAGATGCATCCATTCATGTGTGCGTGCAAGACACACTGAATCCTTAAACCCCATGATAGGCCTGAGATCAAAGAAAGAGGCACCTCTATCTGAATGAGTGAGCACATTTGAACCTCTTGGCAGTATAATCACTTTCTCTAATTGCCCACTGTGTGGCAAACCCTGGGCTCAGGAGATGTCCCTCTGACTTTTATTTAATGTGCCACATTACCATTAATGAACTAACTACTTTCCGTCTGTGGGCAGGGCTGCAGCAAAGGAGCTTATTGCTGTGGAGAAACATCCATAAATGAGCTTTCAGAGCACGTGCACTCATTTTGTGAGGACAATGCCGGTGTAGGTGGGTGTGTGGTGGTGGTGGTGGTAGTGGTGGTGGTGGTGGGGGGGGATTTCTTGGGCTGCAGTAGGAGTAGGTACACCTAAAAAAAAATCCTGCAAATGGCCTTGACGTGGGTTATGCAAAATTTAAAAAGGAGAACAAAAGCGATGGTGTATGCAGCACAGAATGAGGCTCATTAAAATTCATGCAATATTTTGAAGTGATTTAATTTATAAATTAAGAGTAGGAATAGGTTTTTTTTCCTCAAGTATAATGAGCTACTTGGTAAAATCAGAACATGCAAAGTAGACACCAATATCACCCGATATGCATATTATTCTCTTCTGTCCCATCCCTCGCTGTCTTTTTAGACTTTTCTAACCATCAATCAGTCTGAAAGTGCACATGTCTTCCTGCTGCTGCTTCCTGCTGTCATGCTCCCTGTCTATTCACAGCAGATGTGAGCCTCACCTGCTGTTAGGTGCTTTGTCTCCCCTGTTGAGGTCAGAGGTTGTTGCTTGCTCTCCTGCCTACTGGGTGGAGGAGTGGACTTCTCCCTGGTTTTACTTCTCTTTCTGTGGACACCAGGTACAGCATCTGGAGAGGCAGAATCAAACACCTTTACCATACATAGTCATCACCATGAATTAAGAGGAATTTGGATGTTTAAAAAAAACAATTAGTAAGAACTAATGCAAAATATCATTGTGTCACAACCAAATGAGTTGTCATTTATGGAACAGCTGCAGTGAAGAAACATCAGATTTAAAAGACAGAACATACCGAACAGATATGGGATGGACTTGTGACGTTTTGTTTGTTTCTGAGCTGATTGATTTGTTCTTGAGCTGTCTGAATATGTGGTTTGTATGTATCCTGATTGTGTTGTTCTGAATGTGCTGTTTTGTTTGACTTGATTGAGATGGGCAACCTGGATTTCATTTTTAAAGTCTATTGTTAAAGTATAAAAATTTGAAAAAGGGGGTAGGACTGAAAACATTTAAAACTTCTTGCTACTCCTTTTTGAACTTGAAATACCTTGTTTGAATTATATTTTCTGGAATTCTGATATATACTTTTGCTGATAATTTTGTTTGTTAGTTTTGTTTTCTTTCTTTTTCTTCATTAATTTTGTTTTAAACATGTTCAAAATTAAAAAAAATAAAAAATAAAAAATAAATTCACCAAACCATACTGTGTATTCCAACATATGCAGAGAATATACCGTGCACACAGCGTACCTGACGATGCTAGCCTCTGTCTTCCAGCACTGTAGACCGGAAGCTTCTTACATCCCTGCTTGTCAAACGCTCTGTCTTTTGGGGGATGGGGCTGTAAAAGTGTTCCTGCATACAATACTTTCAACATTAGAAAAGCTTTAACACAAAACAATGTCAAACAATGTTATTATAGCTTGCCAGAAGCATATCTGTGAACTGATTATGCACTGTGAAAAATCCCTATTAATGAAGGCATTTCAGTAACTGAGCTTCTTACATGCATTCAGTGCAGAGAGAATAAATACAGCTACATTATGTTCAGCTGAATTAAGGAATTTTAATCATCGTTTTTTTGCATTCAGCCATGCTCAAAGGACGGTGTATTACCAACTGTAAAAGCTGTTATTAGGTGCTTGGGAGAACATACTCTGTCAGAGCCGGGCTCTTGTTTTGTTGGTTCATATGCAATGCTTTTACCCATGCACAAGCATAATCGGGCCAAGAAGAGCTGTAATGAGAGGAATACAGTGTGCACTTTTACAGCACGCAGTGCACTTTCAGTCACGCAGCTATAAGCCTGATCTGCATTGGTGCACATTATATTCACATAAAAGAAGCTGAGTGATTTTCATCTATGAAGATTCCCAGTCACTCTGGGCATAAGATATTTAGAGGTACTAAGTCAAAGCCAACTAGACTCACTAGTCTTCTAGCTCCTTGTTGTGGCAAAGTCAGTGGCACAAAATAATTTAAGTTTAGTTAATAACATATTCCCTTCCATGTCACCTGATCAGTAAATTAAATGTGTACCGCATACCAACAAGAGCGACAACACTACATGGTCTTGATTTGCTTTGTTGGCAAATGAGAATTGAATTTATGTACTCAAGCGCTCTACTCAAAACAATATATTGGGGGCATTATGAAGTAATGAGAGTTTGCACAGTGGCGATATTAATATCTCCTTAATAATCAATTATGATTGCTGAACACAACAATGTGAGCATAGAAAGTAGGCATTGGTCTTTCCAAATAGCGTTTTTATATCTACAGCACTCAGCTGTAATTCTCTGGAAATTTTCCAAACACTTGTCAGCTATATTTCTATCCTGGGTTCAGCTTTTTAGATTTTCACATTTTCTGCTCCTTATTTCCGCCTATCAGTCACTTAGTATATATGCACTGGTCCACCAACTCACTCTCTTTGCCAAATTGTCTTACGTGCCCTATATATGCCTCCCTGCCAGCTCCCTTTCTGGCTCTGTTTGCCTTCGCTGATTGCTTACCTATTATTGACCGTGCTTTTGAACAAAGACCAAGTAATCTGCCTTTTACAATAACTGCTCTACCTCTGCATCCTGCTTCTGGGTCCACATTACAACTTAGACTATAAATATAACAATTTATTTCCCATTATCTGCTTCCATGGTAGCAGCTTCTTATTGGGGTCCAGAAAGAATAGCAGCTTCCATATTTGGCCAGATAACCAGAAGATGGTTGGCACGGCAAGCACACGCACCACAAACAAAATCTGGACCCAGATATGTGCAGTACCTTGTACAAAAAAAAACACACTGTTATAGCTAGGGATGCACCGATTGTGAGCCGATACCCATACCGATTTTTAAAATAACAATTTGACAGATAGCCGATGCCGATGTTTTTATGTTGTTTATTTAGTTTTTGTTGTTATTTACTCCCCTCCTCTTTTTTTTTTACCAGGGAAGCAAAGAAATCTTTATTAATAAAATAACTCAACTGCTTTAAAATCATTCAACATTTCATTACACTATCTTTGAATGAGCACAAATTCAATCATACAAACAACTTTTAATATAACCCTCT
>JAOVVB010233978.1:0-10034 GCA_028570985.1 Heterobranchus longifilis | reverse complement strand
ATGATACTTACACATTTTGTCTAGCAAGATGATCTCTCCATATGAACACCACTTTTATGATTTTAGAAGCGTAAATGTAATTGCCAGGAGTAAAAAGCTAATGTTAGGCTATAGACAAACTACACCAATGGTCACATTTTGAGACCCACTTCACCGTCGCCACTACTAAACTGACCGTGACATTTAACGTCCTCAATAACCTCTGTTGTCTCATTTAGCCACTCGTTAGCGATCACCTTTTAAAACACACGCAAAAGCTTCAAAATGCACCAGTGGGGTATTTACCAACATATTTTATATCATAGAACAAAACGTGAAAATCTCTGAAGCTTGTGTTAACCACAGACCTTATTCCAGACGTCTAAACCAAACAACATTAAAAAAAAAAACACATTGACTTTGAGACTATGGAACCAGAAGTGCTAAAATGCTAACTCACTCCTGCATTTTGAAACTATAAACTGATGCACTCTATACAACATTAACCTTATATAAAACAAGGAGAGATGTAGTATAACAGGTTTTAGCAGATTGCTATTTTCCACCATGTATCTTGTAATGTTAACCACTAAGCAGAGACAGGTGCGCTGGAGGTTTCTTCTTTCACCTCTGAATGTCTTCTTTTCATACTTCCACTACATCCATTTAAGGGTTTTTGCCTGAGATTTTTGAGGACTAAGGTGCAGATGACATCATGCACTAATTTGCATATTGGTGACATCATTGCACAATCATTTGCATAAGGCTTAGTGTTTGTGCCGGCTGCAGCAAGCTGGGAGAGATCACCTAAAGCCATAGAAAATAACTAACCAAATAGTCACAAACTCATTACAGGGACATCATGTAGCCTATTTGAAGTTAAAAGTGAACTAAATAAATAAATAAAGTCTACAAAGAGAGGGAGACAACTTTGTTGAATTAGATTCAATAGAAATATCATCAACAAAACATTTGATTGGTGTGAGAGATATGGCGGTTATACTACTATAATGCACCACTTTCTCATGCTTCGAAAAGTTCCAATCCAGAGAAAGTTTCAGAGCGAGAGTGTCAACATAAGTACAGAAACTCATACTCATGTTCATACACCTTAGGTGTGGTGCAAAAATGCTTAGGTGCTGCACCTGAATCATGCCACAGTACAAACTCCAACACAATTATATTGTGTGGTTGTCTCGAGTGTGAAAATTGCATTTAAAACTTGGCACATGTTTTTTTTTTTTTACCTGTTATTGGACAGTCAAAGGGACTTCTTTGTTTAGTTGCTCAAGCTATGTGGCCAAAAAGGGTGCAATGTGAGGTACAATGTTAACTCCATCATTACTGGGCTCTAATAATTTCTTTACATTTGTAGACCTGTACATGAATAGAGACACACCTGCTCACTGAATTGGAGATACAATTTCATTGAGTTTAAAAAGATGTGCAGACTGTATCACTTTATTACATAAGGGCAAAGTTAAATAAGCTTGTCCCTGATGTATCACTATCCAACAAATGTCAGGGTGTGGAAAGAATAATGTTAACATACAGCAGCCATTGTCCTTTGTTCAAAGTTAAAAGACTTGAGCACTGATGTTTCCACGGCCACCTCTGAGATCCTTGGCATTGATATTCTCCTACAGCCATTTCTAATTATACTGGGAGTGTCACAGAATCAATCAAGGCTCCAAAGAGCTAAAGGACAGCTTTTATCTTACGCCCGCATTACTGAGAGGAAATGAATACTGATATTTTACAACAAGGAGGGAGTGCCTATGATGAAGTCATTGCCTCTTGATTTGACAAATATTCTAGAGTAGACATTCAAGATCCCCTTTGAACAACAGACCTATAGTCACTATCCTTCCAGGTACCTACAAAACACAAATCCATCCATCCATTGTACTCTCCAGATCTAAGGCAGACCAAGAAAGGTAACCTAGATTTGCTTCCCTCTAGCCACATCCTCCTAGCCTGGTATCGCCAAACTAATTTGCAAATGTGTATAGGTCTGCAGTTCATTTTCAATTCCCAAGGGGTGTTATCAAGGGCGCAGACCAAAATGACTCACCATTGGATAGACCTACAACCAATCAGAGAAACACTCTGAGCAAAACATGCAGGTTGGGATGGTGCATGGTCTGTTTTGAAGCAGGAAATGCAAAAATGGTGGCCTGGTCACAAACTTTCTGAAATTGCAGCCAAACAGTACACTAAAATGTGTTTCTGAAACGATTTTTAGGCAAGAAATAGGCAATACAGTAACATAATCTTGATTCATATTTGATCAGCACTGATGACACTCGTTTGACAGTTTGATCTGAGTTTCGTGTCTGGTGCATTGCGCTGGACAGACATTCCTTAACTACCTTCTAGCATGAAGCTCCTCTGTCAGTCCTCGTCTTAAACCCACCCCATATTAGATTTAAATGGTTGTGATTGGATCTACTCAGTTCTAGTCGACTGGAAATCTGTTTGAACGGGAGGGAAGCCAGACGGATCTGCTAGAGAAAATGCAATATGAGCTAAGCAGATATGGCTGGTTCCCAGGCTAACATCAATAACAACTCCTGGAGAATCCAATGGCATTCCCAGCCAGATAGGATATGTAGTCCCTTCACTATGTTCTGGGTCTCCCAGTTAGATGTGCCAAGAAAGCCACCAGAAGGAGGCATCTTATCCGATGCCTGAACCACCACAACTGGCTCCTAAAAACATGAAGTTAAGTTAAACTTATTAATGTGCAAACAGTGGTGGACAGAAAGAAACACAACAGGCCCCTAAGATAACTGTGGCTGTAGATTACTGTAGTCCTGCCAACTGCTTATTTGCTGTAAGAAGTAGTACTGAGCATGCAAGAGTATGTTTGAGTGAATATGTAAGTGTATGCATCTGAATATTTGTGTAGCAGTAGTATGCCCTTGTACTGTGCCCCAGTGTACGTGGGTGACTAATTTGCACAGTGTTTTTATCACAAGCTAACATTTTGCACATTGTGTCCTATGTAATGTTTCTATTTAATGTTTTTTTCTTTTCTTTTTTTACTGTAATGTCTGGTCTGTCACAGCAATTTCACCCTTGATCCAAGACAATTTTCTCCCAAGGGAGACAAATATAATAACCTTGAACCTTTATGCAGCAGCAGTTTTACTCCAGGCTTCTTCAAGATGAGCTTCTCACCTTGTTCTGAAGGTCGCTGTTAAACTGGATGAGTAATTAGCTTGACAATTCCCATGATCAGTTGATTAATTTAATAGTAGTTTAGCTTTTGAATTCATGCTATAGTCACATATCTACTTCCACAGAATCCTGTGGTTGGTCTGCTGTGTCTTCACACAACAAATAACCACACCAGAGTCCAATTAGAACCAGAATGAGACCCATGTTTTCAGGTCGTCTTGGACTAGTTGTTTAGTTTGCATCAGAGTGCAGCCACTTTCACACCAGCCCAAATGAACAAAACCAAATGGGAGAACACACCACAGTTCATTTGAACTGAACCAAACAGGTTAGTTGTGAGGGCACCCAGCAAAGGAAAATAATTTCAGCTAACAATCCGGGATCTCATTCTTTCAGTCGCTATAGCCAAAGCTCATCATCATGGACATATGGACCGGCAACTGCTGACACTGCATCAATACATCTGGCAATCTCATACTCCATCTTACCCTTACTTGTTAAGACCTCGAGATACCAGATTTATGGCAGGGTACAATGTCCTGACTTGGATTTACTGATTTGCATCCCAACTGCTTCACAATCAGCTGCAAACCACCCCAGTGCACTCAGAAGGTCACAAATGTTTGAAGAATTTAAGATAGCCAGGTAATTCATTTGTGGCCTTGAATGTAGGCTGGGAAAGGTGGTTCCAGTAGTTTTTGTGTGTCCTTTGTATCCTGGTTGGGTCATTTTGCTTAAAAACAATCTAAAGATCCATTGCTGCTACAATAAGACAATAGACCTTTTTTGGTTATATGTGTGTAAAAAAAGAAGGTAATGACATATGTGGTGTATGTCTGCCGGACACCTCAGTTTTAGATAGCAGCACTCAGCAGACACTGAGGGGAAGCACTAATCATTTGCTATGTGACTATTGTAAACCTGTAAATCTGAAGTCTTTTGAACACCAGCCATATTGGATGGGTATCGGACATAACCCAGCACCAAGTAGTATAGAAACTTCTCCAGTCAAACGATCATTTTAGTACCCAGATCTGGAATAATTGTCTATCTATTTGTGTGATTGACCCACTACCACAGCAGCTACAACTCATACAGTCAGTGGTGTGGCGAAGTCGTGTGCCATGTATTTCACGGAGTTGGCAGTTCAGATGTCAAATTTAGTATTCTATTGATATCAGTATCACTTAAAGGTAGTGATGTCCAAATTAAGCTTCATGAAGCATTAGTTGTATTGATTTTGTTTAAAGGATCAAAAAAAGGCTCAAGGAATGGTAATTCAACGTGCTTTCAACCCTTTGTTAAACAGAGGGTGCCATCTTGTGGGCTCAGAATAAAAAGAAAATGCTTCATGAAGCTTCATTTGGCCATCACTACTTTAAAGCCCCCCTCAACCCAGTGTTTCGTCCTGTTTAACGGTTAATATTGGCAAGCAGATTGAAGCTACATTTGCTTTGCCAGACCACCTTTCACTTGCTCTATTCTCCTCTCGTCTCCTCCTGCATCAGCTGCTGTTGTTTAGAGGCTGCTGATGCAGCGAGGATCCACTCCTCCACTCGCCGGCCACAGTGCACCTAATGACAGATAGACATATTGCAGAAGTCCGCAGTTTAAAATGTTGTTTCGCGATGTTTCAGAGGTGCATCCTCCACCAGCACTGGTCGCTTTTGTCTCAGCTCCCAGCAACAACATGGTACCTGGCTGCATAGTGATTGTTTTGTGATTTTTTTTTTTTACTTCTCTAATGGGACTTTGTTGTTGCACCGAGATATTCTTTGTGCCTGGGCTGAAAGTTGTGTGCTCCTGGGGTCTGGACCTGTTAGAGGGCGTTGCTGGTGAATGATGTAAACTTCGAAAGTGTCCCAAAACTGTATTTCAAACAATGGACATCAGTAACATCCGTCCTGCAATGCGCTGTGGCCGGGAGACGGTAAAGAGGAGAGAGAGAAACAGTCAGTCGGTGTTATGATATTTCTGCTGGTGGGATTCCGTGTGGTCCACTGTGTTGTTTGCACCCATTCATCAAACTAAGGTGGAGTAAAGTAAAAAATAAATAAATAAATAAAATGAAGATCCTCAGTTAGCTAATGCAATAAGTTAGGTTAGCTACCTAACGTTACAGCTAACTGTGTTAGCTAACTGTTGATGTTTATGGTTTATGACATGCATTTGAAGCTTGGAGGATGATGTCTGACCTGCAGTTATAGTTATAGTCATAGTCATACATCATCATCACATTTTTGCAACAAACTTATTTTTTAACCTTGAGCAGAAAATTAAGTTAGTTGTCATATATTTAAATATTTGGTGTATGATGTGGCTCATCAACATTGTCAGTTAATGACCCAGACAAATATGAAATATCAAAATGCCAAAATACACTGGAGGGAGGCTTTAAGGATGCTGGTATTGGTATTGGTATCATAATGTTTTAAATGATACCCAGCCCTACTGAGCAAGTTCCTTCTGTTTTTGCTGAAAAAGATACATAAAATATTACAAAATATTACAGAATTTAAAGAGTCATTATTTATTGGCATCATAGAAAGAAAAGAAGAAGAAAAACAGAGGCATGAGGCAAGTGAGAGAACAACAAAACCAAGAAAGACAGAGTGAAAAGCAAAGAAAGAAAGAAACCAGAGAGAGCCTGGCTAATTTGTGACCTTGGTGACCTTGGTGGTTGCAGTGGGTAACGATTGATGCCTTTTCACAGCTTTCTCTCCCATTAGTGCCGTAATAAGAGAGAGCCCATCACCTGTGTCACCTGAGGGCTGATGCTGCCTCCACATCCATCATCCCACAACAAAAGGTGACCCGCATTATCCAGGTAGCCATAGTGCTGTCTGATTTAAGGCTGTTACACTTACTTTCTTCTCACTAACTGCAAAATGTAATGATAAAATCCAGATATCTTGTTGGCCTAAATCACAAAGTGAAACTACATTAACAGTGCGACTGAAACTACATCTAACAGTGCGACTGAAATAAAATCCAAAGCCAGGGACATCATCACCCCAACTTGAAAAGAGCCATCAAGAATCCTGGAGTTAATATGGTTCCTCTTAAAATGTGGTCAGAGGCTGATATCAGAGACCAAAAGTAAAATATGTTTACATAAAGAATGGATGAAATAACTTAATATAATATGAAAGGAGTCACTAGTAGTAACAAGCCTACAGAAAAGTATTACTACCCCCCAACTCTGTAGTCCCCCTCAACTCTACAGAGCGTTTTAGAATCTTCCAGCTCATTGTTTTGGTTTTCCAGCCTGTAACTTTACTGTTTTGGTTCAGTTTCACCGTTCTCATCAACCTTGAGCACCAAACAGCAGATAGACAAAGTTAGAGACTAGCTAGTCTCACGTAGCCAGACTTATCTCCACAGCGCTGTGTCCACGCTAGTGGAAGGTCTGGATCCAGTGCGCTTTCACTCCTGGATAGGGAAAAAACTCCCTGACCTGTTTGTATTTCCTTAAACCAATCACAATCATAGTCTTGGGTGGAACACCTACACAAAAATGATGTAAACATATTGTTTGTAGATCTTTACAATCACTCACCAAAAGGACAGAGCAGGCCTGCCTTATTGCAAAACATGTCATTTTTAGCACGGAGGTTGTTTCCATAGCTGTTTCCGGGCCGGGCAGATTTCCCAGAAGCTTTATACCAGCACTGTTTTTCTGGTAAGCCAGACTGTGGGTCATGTCAACGACCTTATTCCAAACATAGCATTTTCCAATTAAGATGTGGGAGATGCCGATATTATTCAGGTTTTAGGAGCATTCTTTGGACACGTACACATCGCTTGCAGAATCAAGTGCGTCTCAATTGGGGTTTTTACCGCAGTTTGCGTGTTTACGGTCAGCTCTGTGCGTTATACGCAGAAAATTTTGAACAAATCCTGTTTTGCACGGCCGCTTGTAAACATAAATATTAGTGGCATATTCATTTTCATTAGTCATGTAAACAGCTTCTTTTTTTGTAATAAGGGCAAAAAAACTGGATATTTTGTGCAAATAAGCAAAGCTTTTGGGAGATAGAAATCGCAATATGATGAAGACAATAAAACCTTGGTGGAGAAAGTGATGCAGGGGTAGATTTGATAGGCTTAATGGCCAAACCGGCTCATTGTCTGCAGCCGGTCCAAAATATCATATGATTGGTTATGCTGCCTTGTGGGAGAGCTTCTCAATTTCAGCCCCTCATCTCTCAGCTCCATTAACTGACAAAAGATACCAAAGGCACATTTCTCAGGTGGCACCACATGACATCAGATGATTTGTGTGTCTCCAGATTATTTGAAGCACTCTGTCTTATTTTTAAACTCTATATGGATGTGTGCAGGAGGTGGAAACTCCCCAGGAATAGGTCGAATAATTGAGATTTCGTGTGAAAGCACCTGTGTGATTTAATGGCCCGGACATTTTCAAAATTGAAGCCACCGCAGAAATGGCATCATGTCGTATTCTGTCTGCAATTGCACACGCTGCACTGACCGTGATAGGACCCCAGGTTGATAATAAAAATTCGTGACACGGTGAAGGTTTAAGATGTAATCGACGTGGCGAGTTCACTTATTCCCCGTTAACTTTAAACCTGTTAGCCGCTAAACTTTGCCTTTTGCTGTCTGTGACAGCCGAACAAAGACATCCAAGAAATCCAGCTCCCGTTGACAATAGAAAGATTTACATAATTACACTGGGAACAGATTACATAAAGAGAATCCCTGTATAATTCATTCCTCGGGCCTGCTCTATCCACACCAGCGTTATCTGGTTTGTCTGGACTAAATGGTAAAAAGAGAAGGGACAGATGGAGAAGAGAGAGGCGGCAGAGTGTAAGAAAAGGTTGTGAATACATCAGTGGCCTACTGAGCCAACAGGATGTGCCAGCATGGGTGTGTTTGCACATGCAGGTGTGTGTGTGTGTGTGTGTGTGTGATGAGTGCATTTATATGCTGTCGGCATCTGAAATCAGTCACGTGGTGAAGATGAATGGCGCTGGCTATAAGTGAAATGTTAATGCTTAGACAAAGGACAAAGATGTTTCCAAAGAAGGACGACATTTACACAGATCATGTAAAACAACATGCTGGTTAGTTGAGACAACTCAGTGGGTCACAGCTAAATATACATTCTGTTAACGTATTCTCATCGTGGGTTCGTGTATCTTACGAAAACGTATGCACGGTTTGTATGATCTCTTATGAAAAATGTCGAAACGGTCGCACGATCGCTGTTTTAAACACGTGGTTTCTAAGCAAAACTACTGGGTACGCTTAGAAAAAAACAACATGGGTTGGGTGAAAATAACTACTTCCGTACGCAACTACCGGACACGGTTACGTAGGTGACGTAGAACACGGCGTAGGACGCTACGTCACCTACATGCAGAAGTTAATTTACAGATTAACTTAAAAAAATATTTTTTTTGACCCTCCCACCCTTTCTTGTTGGGTCAAAGATCAAGCTGTTCCGCTCAGCGCTCCCCCTAGAGGAGATCTTCCATTGTGTCGCAGCGTTTCTCTGTTGCATTTGTTTTTGGAGTTTGGGTGGTTTTTTTTTCCTTTGCATCCTTTCCTTCGTTTGTCTGTATTTGCAGCGTGTTTGCTGTTTTTGTTTTGGCTTTCTGCAGCACATTTATTTTAATTTGCAGCACATTTTCCGTTGTTGTATTTGTTTGGGATTTGTGTATTGGAATTGGCATCGTTTCTGAAGCTGCAGCATGTTTCACCCTAATGGAAATGTTTTGGGCCGTTATAGCACGTTTGCCCTTGTCTGCCACTGTACAGAAAAGTGCAAACGTCTTTTCATTCAATCAAAAAGCACTTAGACACAATGTCTCCTCATCTCCAAACCATAAAAAAAACCAAACTCCTAGGAGGCTAGCCGCATACATGCTACCTAACTCCGAAGAGAGAGAATACACGCTGATTTGATTAGCCCGACTTGAGTCTTTAAAGTCTCCTGGAAATGTCAGCAAAATCATCAAAGTGTTTGTCTCCTTCATAAAGCCTTGATCAAAGGCATTCTCAACATACTGCGCCTTCTATATTGTTAGCTCACGGGTAAACCGTCTACATCTGCACAACATTATTGGTTTTATGGGAGTTTTATAAGTGGAGACAGACTGAAATCGGGGAGAAACAAGTGACATTTCCCCCTCTTAGCTACACCCTGGGCCCACCAACTCTCTGCTGCATTTGCAAATGTGTCACATGTACTTGTTTTACAAGGAATTCCTCTTTGTTTGCCCATGGCTGCCTCCCCCGTATATTACATTAATGCACTTTCTCTGAGCATTAACACCTCTGCAAGAGAAGATGCATCTCTGCCCTGTGTTCAACAGAACAAGTAATCCTCATGTTTATTCTCATCCACATGAAGGACAGATGGTGGCTATTGCCACTTTTACCACTTTTCCACCAAAATTTGCACATATATGCAGGTTTTTTAAACATGGGAAAACACTGCATGCAGGAGCGATTCCAGGATTTTTTTAAAAATTAGGTGGCACAGGGGGGGCACCAAAAACCAGTCAGGGGGGTGCCTATGGGAAATCAGAAAATTCTATCAGAAAATATTGACTTTCTCTCCACCTTCTCGTCTCAAAACACACCTTTATAAACTGACATATTCTCTATAACCACATTCATTTTTGCACTGAAGATTTTTGATCTAGTTATCATATTAATTTATCATTTTATATTATTGTTTTGTTTGATTTTATGATGTTTCGATATATTGCTACTTCTTTTAACTGTGCCTGTAAGGTGTCCTTGAAAGGCACCTATAAATAAAATGCATTATTATTATTATTATTATTGCACAAGAGCCTGAAAATCATTTTGTATTGAATAACTGTTTTGCATGG
>JAOVVB010233977.1:0-10034 GCA_028570985.1 Heterobranchus longifilis | reverse complement strand
CATGTACAATTTTTTTTTCATTTGACTTGAACTCCAGTCTCTACTCACTGCTCATCAGCATCACAGCAAGAATTAGAGTCAAGAACAGAATCTTCATCTTTATTCTGCATGAAGAGAATTTTTCTAAAAAGTATATTTAAAAATTACAGTTGACTAACTGTACAGAAATAAAATATAAATAATTCAAAATCTTGTACCCATATTGAAAACAACCAAACAAGCACACAAATAAAAGCAATAAAAGTGCTCAATCATGGTATTGTCTAAGAGCTTACAGTACCTTTAATATTTTCAAATTTAGTGAAGGAGAAAGGAGTCTCTAGCTTCTGCTGTGTACTGTATCAGCTTTGATCCCACTACTTTATCTTTACTCCTTTAAATTCATCTAATGTGTGCGTTCCCACTCTCCTGGTTTTCACAGTCTCTATGGATTTTCACACATCTATCAACTGGAGGATACATAATTTCACACCAATGTTCAAAACAAATCATACTGTTACTTTTTAATTTTTTCTTTTGTAATCTTATCTGATTTTTTTTTTTTTTTTTTTTGGAGAAGTCACATCTACTGCAACAGATTCACTGCTATGAAACCTTGCATGTACAACTCTGAAACACTTGCATGCACACAAGCAAACAATACACGTCGTGTTATCAAGTATGGATAATATTACCAAACAAATATCATGTCAAAATTAATAGGAACTCTTGTGAGCTGGTTGACTTTATTTCATACATTCAGTAGCGGAGTAAGAAACACTTTTCATTATTCCTTCAAATAATTTAAGTTGTTAGTCATTTTAATCCATGGAAAAGACACATTCAAATTCAAGGTTCATTATCAAAGATTATTAGACACTGCATCACTTCAAATTAAAGTGTCATTTTTGACTATAACAGTATTACAATAACTAACTAGTGTTTTTAACAAGAAGATCAACACCACCAGTGGAGGAGGATGGAAACCATAACACACTAGAACACATGACTGTGTTTATAAAATTATGCCAGTGTTGATAGGTATTATTTTTTCCCTTATATTTATGGTCAGCATGAATGACTCAAACTGTGAAATGAAAGTAAAAAATATAAAATGTCATGAGAGTATAAAATATGGATTGTGTGAAATGCTTCAGCATAAACAGCCTTAACTACTGACTACTGGTGTATGCATCATGTTCCTTTTTCAATCTTGTAGTATTGCAATGTGTTGCTTTCTCTGGTTTAGGAGGTGCTACATGTATATTTACTTCACTAGCCATTTGTGAGCATCTGTGAGCTCATGCAGAATAATAATTTTTCTCTGTGTGTTACGTTGCTCTCTGATGCTGTATAAGAAGCAACTTGTGCATGTACACAAAGTTCTGCAGGTACACAAAAGAGGAGAGTTATCAAGAGAGTGAAAAATGTAGACAATGTGGAACCTCCAATACAATTCTACCAGTTGATAACAGTTTATTGTTTATATAGTGCATTAAAAATAGACTATTGTGTATTTTTTTACCTTATTAAAACAAAATAACAAACAAACAAACAAACAAACAAAAAAAAAGCTCATTAAAAGGTGTAGTGTAAGTGTGTGTGTATTATTTTAACAATCATAATAGTACACAAGTTACAGTTTAAGATTTAAGACTTAAGATTTACTTGCCAAAGCACCCCAACAGGATCTGAATGGAGCTGTCCGATATAAAAATGATACTAGACCATGTTTTCTCAAGATCATTTCATAATGTTGCCAAAGAAGAGAAAAATGAGTGAGACCTAAAGTAGACCTCTGAGGCTCACCAGACTTTAGTACTATAAGGCTCCTGAAACCAGGCTGAAATTTCTCTAAAAGATCTTGGAGAAACGACTACAAATGTACAAGCTACAAGCCGCTTGAGAAGATGTGCAGGTACACAAAAGAGGAGAGCTAGTCTGAGGGTGGGAATTGGAGACAGTGGGGAACACCTAATACATTACTACCAGTTGATATTATGTTCGGGCATATAAAATAAATTAACTATTGGGGAAAATATTTTTTGTAATTTAATTCAAAAAGTGAAACACATATTGTAGATTTATTTTATGTCAAATAAGTAACTCTTAGTGTAGTTCAATAAATGCATAGGGGAGACTGCTGACTTGTAGTATAATGGAAATGAACTACAACTCCCAGCTTCCACGCTCCAGCTTACCTGAGTTCTAATTAGACGCATCTGTTTGCACCTGCTGTATTTTTGTGTATGACCTTGCAGTGATTTATTGATTACAATTTTGAAATGGTTCTAGTTGATGATGTTTGTAGATCGACTGGCCGCTGCCAGATCATATTTAGAAGCATGTTCTATACAATATATTTTTGTTCAAAGATTGCTTAGACTTTTAGGGGGAAGGTATGATACATAAACTCATTTCTATACTAATGTTTCTATGGTGGAAACATAAGTTGATTTCGAGTAGTTTGACATTTTAGTGTTGTGTGTAAAACTTGAAATATGTTAATAGTAAAAAAAAAAAGAAGAATTAATAGAAGTTTAAACAACGTTTAAAATGAAGAGATAAATAGGGATACATTTTTTCTTGATTTTTTAAATATTAGGAGCATAGTGTTTTACACATTGTGGCTAACTGGATAGTGACTGCTGTGAGAGACCCCAGCAAACATGCCCATGTGGGCCTATTGTGGGTTTATTGTGGGGCAATATGGGGCACATACTCACACTATCCCTCTCATGTTCCATATGGGGCAGCCAATCTGGGGCCCACAGTAGTTTGCCCTTTTTTTGGGTCTATAAGGGATTTTTGTACTTGCCCACAAGCAGATTTATCCCAGATTCTATGCATGTTTGGTTTAGTTTTCATTTAATATATTTTTTATACTGAATACAACTAGATAAAACAAAAACTGTATCTCTCTACATTCCAGGCTGCAATGCAACAAAATGTGATTACTTTAAGGGGGTTGATTCTTCTCTATACCCACTGTAGTTTTCTGAATACCTTGCTCCCAGTTTTTAGACTTCACTCTTTAGTCTGTGTTATCTCCTTTTGAGATGAAATCTGCCACAGTTGGGTCATCTGCAAACTTAATGATGTTTGTGTTAAATGGGTTAAAGCACAGTCTCGGTTGTAAAGTACATGGGTGCCAATGCTGAGGGGACCACAGGTGGCCTAGTCTAACAGAATGGAGGAGTTTTGTTAGAAAGTCCTGAATCCAGTGGCAAGTGGGAAAGTTGGGAAAGACCTATCTACTCAGGATAAAAGTACTGAAGGAAAATGTTAAGTTTATTAACAACTATTAACAACATCCTCATGTACAGTAGTTTCCCTTTTTGTCCAGATGTGTTAATGAAGTAGGAAGAGAAGTAGCAATAGCATGTTTTGTAGAACTATCTTTTTTTTTCAGCAGAAGAATGATAGTGGCAGACTTCAGGCAGTATGGTATGCAGAATGTAGACAGAGAAATTATTATCAGCTAGTTTTTTGGTTACTTCATCTTGACTTGATTTTGCATGTGTGGAGCTGTGACAGAACAGGGGGATATGTCAGAAAAGCATAATGAAGGGTTTGGCTTCAGCTCCCATTGGCCAATGCAGTCATGTCCACAATCACATACCCTTTATCACATCATTGGGTTTGTGGGAGACTCCTGATTGGTTCTTATATTTACATTTACTTGTATAATTTATCTTATAATTTATAGTTAAGTTTCTTCATGTTTTGTTTGCTTCTTGATTGTTGTTAGAGAGCCTGCACTTACAGTACATCCTTTTCTCCTCTTATTCCTGCCTACATAATGCAAACATTGTATGTTTTATACCATGAATATTTTTCAGTGCAGTGTTGGTCATCTAATGCCACAAACTAAATACAGTAATTCTCCAAATACTATAGTCTATTTGCTTTTGTGTTCTTGTTCCACGTCATCATAACTAATTTGTAAAATTCATTAAAAAAAACCTTACATATATAATGTTGAAAAGCCTTTATTAACAATTCTTGCCTTTAGGAAAGGATATGACTAAAAGTGGCTCAGAAAAAAATGACCTGAACATAATGTTATTGTTGCTCTATACATAAGCATGGGTATAGATGATAGGTTTAATAATTACAGAAGTTAGTCTGACAGCACGTGACTTTGTATCTAGGATTTTGTTTCATTTTGAGACAGTCTTCCATAGAAACACATTGCTTCATTGAAAGTCCCTTTCGACCTAAGGAGAAAAAAAAGATATTTAGCGGTGCAGGTCAGTGAAAAGAGCAGTGTGCATTGGTTCTGACAATTTTTTATTATTATTTTTCTTCTATTTCTTTTTTGTTTTTTTGTGTGTGTGTGTGTTTGTGTGTGTGTGTGTGTGTGTGTGTGTGTGTGTGTGTGTGTGTTCGTGTGTGTGTGTGTGTGTTTGTGTGTGGTGGGCTGGAAGGCAGCAAAATTATCTAAAAAGCACAAAAAGTATTGCATTACTCTCTCTCTGCAGTAAAATAAAATAAATAAATAAATAAATAAAACACATAAAAATTATGTGTTTACTCTCACCCTCAGTCTGCTGTCCTCTCAGTTTTACACTCCATAGATTGTTACATTTAGGTTTTTGTTTTAATGTTAGAATTATTTGAATCATTATAATGTGCTGCTCTGAGATCTACTGTCCTGTTGTGTGATTCTAATAGTCTTTGCTGTGCAGTGATAAATAAACATTAAAGGAGACACACCAGGCTGGAGATTCGGTTCATAAGACATACAGGTATCTTTTCCATTGCATTTTTCTGGGCTGGGCAGACACAAATTAGCCTCAGGTGGGAAACACCTGATGCAATTCAGAGAAGAACCTGTAACAAAGTGGAAACCAAAAGACACAGTAAACTAATGCATTTTTTAAAATCATTCATCCATTTATTCATTAAATCAGCCTAATGTTCTTTTTTTGTGATATGACCGTATTATCATCTGTTTTCTCCTCTCTGAATATCAACAAATCTCTGAATAAATTTTCCTTCTTTTCTTATATTTAAGGTCAGTATGAATGACCTAATCTTCTATGACATATTGGTATTTATGATTGAATTTTTTTTTTGTATATTTTATACACACATACTGTACATATTGTTGATGTCAGAGGTGACAGTCCCGAAGAAACCTTGTGTGCTATGAATTTACATTGCTATGTGTACTCATATAATTAAAATTAGATGAAAAAAAGATTTTCGTTTAATTTAACAAAAAACTCAGTCTACACTCACCGCTCATCAGCACTGAGGCAAAAACCTGAACCAGGAACAGAATTTTCATTCTCTAGCATAAAGAGTGATATTAAAAAGTGGTTATGTAAAATAAAACTGTGTTTAAAATTTGATTGTACTAAGAAGACAACATCTAAGAGCTCTGTAAGCATAATATTCTCAAAGAGTTTACCTTCAATGTTTGCAAGTGTAGTGAAGAAGAAAGGACTCTCTGAGCTTCACCTGTTTATTAGTTCTGATGTTTATACTTTTTCTTTTCTCCTTAAAACACGTCTGATGTGTGAGATCCCACCTTCCTTGTTTTCACAGTTTCTATTGACTTCAACCAGCAGATAAATAATTTCACTCCAATGTACTGAACAAATCATACTGTTACAATTACTCATGTGGTTTCTTGCAGTAGGCTACATAATGATATTCTACATGTCCACAATAATTACTCTGCTTTTTAATAATACAGAGTCTAAGTGACTACAATAAAAAAAGAATACATGATGTGATATCAAGTATGAATGATATCATGCAATATTAAAAGGAAGTCTAGTAAGTAGGTCGACTTTCCATTATGTGTTATTAAGTAAGAAACTCTTTGTCAAGAGACTCTAACTACTGGTCTGAAATTGTATTCCCTCAGTACACTGCCTTTAAGCCCCTCTTGGTGTAGCTTGGAAAGGATTGAGACAACCTTCCTCTACTGTAGGGAATATTTAACTTTAAGTGTGTTTCATGATAGTCTGTATGCGTAAAAACAGAGTGTTTTTTTTTTCTTTTACCTCGACACACTGCACTTTCAATAAACACATTCTATAGTAGTTTATGATAAAGGTTGTAAAACAGTTGAACACTCGTAAATGCAGAACTACTCCCAAGTTTTTGTTCTTCTTCACCTTATCTTTTATAAACATTCCAGACCAGATGTAAACGGTCCTGCCCCCACCTTTTTTTGATTCTTTGTGTGTGTGCATATATATACTCCTGTCACCCACAATAAACTTTTAACATCTCACTGAGCACTGACTTGTGTGTTTTATTGAGGGGTTCCCTGGCCAGGCGGGACAAGCAGAATACAGGCCTCAGCATTGAGTAGACAAAAGGGGGTCTACCAAAATTCAAGAAATCCTTACATCTACTCTAGACAGAGTGGTGCGGAGGTGTAGCTGAAGTAAGTTGGTGTATTGACCACCATAGTGACAGTCCTGTTGAACCTGGCATAGAAGGTGTTGAGCTGCAACAGAAAGAGGCAAGATCTGGGCATTGTCTCATGGCTGGTCTCTGTGCTCTACCCATCATGGTGTTGACATTCTGCCATTTTTACCTCATATTTCCTCTGGTGAACCTCTGCTCAATTTTATTTTTGTAGAGCTTGGCCAGCTTGATCTTATGTTGCAGCTCCTTTTTCAGATTCTTGACCCTGCCTTTGTCACCACGTGTAAATTTTATTATTTTTAAAGCGTTTCAACTGTCTTGAGATTCAAGGCTTATATAGGATATAGTCTTACCTGTTTTGCTAGAATGACATTGTCAATTCAAAATGTCTGACATGAGCACGTTCATTGCCATGGTAGAACGTCTCCCAGTCAGTAAACTCAAAACACCCTCTCAGCTTTTTCACACAGTCATTATTCCAGACTTGGATGTTTTTGTTTTTTTTTAAATTTCTTTTCAGATTTTTTTTCAGTTTTACATCTAGGATCTGAGAACCCAAGTGTAGGCATGATTTTGTGACATATGTGGCTGGTATATTTGTAAAGCTCCAGAATTTTGTTTACTGTTGTGTTGGGGTTGTAACATACTGCTCCAGCTGTGGAAGCAGTGTGGTGATATGACACCCATTAAAATTCCCAGGCAGATCAGCCATTTTGGTGATGGCATTATTGAAGTTATCCTCAATTTATTCAACTGTCAGTGTATTCTAATGGCCAGGGACATAAGCAAGTGGTTAATAATTATGATGGAACAACACAGGCATAATTTCAGAGTGCTTTGAACAGATGGCCTCACAAACTGTGTAGTTGTTTGTCTATTTGTCATTTATGCCCATAAAAAGCCAATCTTTAATGATTTTCATCTTTTCCATTCTTTGCTAGAATGACATTGTCAATACAAAATGTCTTACATGAGCATGTTTATTGCTCTGGTAGAATGTCTCCCAGTCAGTAAACTCCATAAGTAAACTCCATCTTTTCTCAATATCTGTGTCAGAGCATATAAATGTAAATAAAGGTAGTTACACTGTAATGACCTCCAAAAAACATGGTTTTGAACAGTTTCTGCAAGAATAGTATTGTCAAGTGCATTTGCAAGACTCATCATTCACCATGAAGAAACTATCTTTCATGAACCCCATCCATGAAAAGGAAGAGAGTAAAACCACAGGATGAAGCACTTTATGACTGGTATTTACATTTACGTGTATGTTTCATCTGGCGACAGTTATGTTAATTGTGTAGTGGTGATAACAAACACCCTCTTGAATTTGATGCTAGACATGGCTTTAATATACTTTAACATTCAGTTTCTGTTCTTGTCTTGTTTGCTTGATGATTGTTCATAGAAAGCCTGCACTTGCATCCTTAACTCTTCTTATTCCTTCTTATGTAAAGCAGCCCTTTTATGTTTTATCTTAGATCATCACTAGTTGTGAAATACATTCAAATCATATAGCAATGCTGAAAAGACTTATAAGGAATTAACGTGTTAAGGACAGGATATGACTAAAAGAGGCCCATACCAAGTGAACCGAATGTAATGCAGCTGTTGCTGAAACCATGAGTAAATAAGGACAGCAACAAATACCTGCATTAATATTGAGGTTAACATCTTTTGGTTAAGGTTAATTGCTACCCAAATTGCAGAAGTCTTTCTGACAGCATTTGTCGTAGCAAAAACGATTTTGTGTGCGAGTGTGCATGTGTGCACGTGTGTGTGGTACACAAAGGCTAATCAGAAAGAAGCAACTTAGCTTGAAAAGCTGCAAAGTAACTTATTTTGTCAAAGAACAAAACTGACTGACTATTGCATTACTGACTCCTTGAAGTAAGTAAATAACTAACTAACTAAATAAGTAAACAAACAAACAAACAAACACTGTATTCTGTGATCTTAAAGTTTCACCCTACACATTTTGTTTTAATATTAAAATTATTCGATCCATTATAATTTTCTCCCTAAATATCTGCTTTGCTTCTGTGTTATATTAATAGTCTTAAAGGTTAAGTGATACATAAATATAAGAGGAGATACACACTGGGCGCAACTTTCATTTCAAAAGAGATACAGGTATTTTTCTCATTGCAGTTTTCAGGACTGGGAAGGCACGCATCATCAGCACCCAACAATCAACTAGAGGATACATAATTGCACTCTAATGTACGAAACAAGTCATACTGTTACAGTCACTCATGTGATTTATTAAAGTCTGGTACAGAATGTTATTCTACCGTTCCACAAGAAGTACCCTGATTTGTAATAATGTAGTGACTACAGTGAAATAAAAGACAACTGTAACAAGTGTTAGTACAGAAAATATACTATTTTGCCAAAAGTACCTTATAAACTTGAGTAACAACCAATTCTTAATATGTAGGGTTTAATATGATGTTGGCCCCGCTCACTTTGCTGCTATGATTAACTCTTCTGTGAAGGCTTTCCACAAGATTGAGAAGTGTGTTCAAGGAAAGTTTGACCATTCTTCCAGAAGCGCATTTGTGAGGTCAGACACTGATGTTGAATGAGAAGGCCTGGCTCACAGTCTCACAGAATATGAAATTGTTCAAAATGTCTTGGTATGCTAAAGCATTAAAAATCCCTTTCACTTGAAAGACTGACATAAAAAGTCCCATATGCAGTTTGCGACAACCATGTGGAATTGCAAGTGGGACTTCTTATGGCTTTCTTTTTGTCACTCTTCCATACAGACCAGATTTGTGGAATGCATGACTAATAGTTGTCCTGTGGACAAATTCTCCCACCTGAGCTGTGGAGCTCTGCAGCTCCTCATGCTTGTTTTCCATGAACTGGCTCCCCTGTCAGTTTAGGTGGATGGACATGTCTTGGTAGATTTGCAGCTGTGACATACTCTTTCCATTTTCAGATGATGGATTGAGCAATGCAGACGCTCTTATCCAGGGCGACTTACAAAGGTTCTTTGAAGTTTCCATCAGTGGATAGATTCTCACACACACAGTTTTAACACAATATTTAAGAAATGGATAGGCTGTTGTTTGAGATTGCCAGACACTCAGCTGAGACAGGGAATAGAAGGAGAACAGAAGATGACCAAGTACTGAGGCCTGTGGGACACGAGTAGAGAGTCTGTGTGTACCAGATGTCTAACCCCTCCATGTCACCTCATTAAACCAATCTTCTGCCCACTAGGTGCCAAAACAGAAAACAGGCTAGATGCATGTCTTCCTCGATCTCTGAGAGATGGTGGGACTGTCAAACAGTGTTTGAGCATTTGAGGGAATGTGGTGCAGTGTGGGGTGTGATGAGAGCTGAGAGGTAAGTGAGTGCTGGAGCATTCTTAGCTTTGAGGGTGAAGGGTGAAGATGAAGGGTGGACAGAGGCTGATCTGCCAGGAGTAAGTTGCAGTAGTCCTGTCTTGGTTGGGCTGCACCAAAAATGCCTATCAAAGGGCTGGGCTAACACAACTCACCTGGGCTGGAGGCTCCTTAGATAATGCCGTCTTTGCTTAACATGCGGCCCATAAAAGGGCTTCTCCACTTCCACCTGGTGAGTAGAAAGTATCTGTGTGTGTACTCACACCTGTCTCCTGTCCCCTCAGATTCAAATCTTTCCCTCCTGCT
>JAOVVB010233976.1:0-10034 GCA_028570985.1 Heterobranchus longifilis | reverse complement strand
CCCACCCCACCCCTACAGAGGGCTAAGCCCTGAATGTCCTCAAACCCTAGTAACGCCCCTGCTGTGGAACGCTTATCATTTTCTGAACATTTTGCAGTCATTTCACATCTTTTCCAACAAGCACTGTAAATGTATTCACTGTATATTTTCAAGTGTTAAGTGTGAGCATTATCAGGTAGCAGCAACATTATAGCTTTTGTTTCATATTATAATAACGATTCAAACTTAAGGGACCGAGTTCTGCTCAGCAACAGGGGAATTGAAAAAAAAAAAAAAAAAAAGAAGAAAAAAAGTTTGCTCCTTTTCCTCTAGAAAGGCACCCGGTAGCTTAACAGGCCCTCAGCTCCAGTACCTGGTTCCCTGTGTGCACACCTTTAAATCACACCCAGGATAGTTGCCTTGTCAAAGCTCTCTCAGTGAGCCAGGCATCTGAGAAACATTAAAACACTTCCTCATGCAAGCCCGAGCCTCCCACAGGGCAGCGAACGGGAGCAGAGCCTTTCTCTCAGGCCCAGTATCCGGGGAGGATACTGCTCAGTACCGCTTGGAAAGTCCCAGCTCGGACAGCGGTGGTTAATATTTTAATAGCCTACGGCTGAGGCAGTTATCATCCAAGTATATTCTTGTTGGTGGATTTAAAAAACCCACTCTCACTCCCTCTCTCTCTTTCTCACAGTTAAGAACCCGATTTGAGTTTTTAATTATTCTTTTTTGAATTCCCCAACCAGCTCTCCTCTGTTCTTTTTCATTTGTGCTGTGCAGTTTTTCCAAGACTCGCACCCAGGGAATCCCTGACAGTGTCCTACTTAACTTTTCACTTTCTTTCCTGTGATTTGTTCTTTTTTTTTTCTCCGGGTTGAGGGACTATTACTGATCAATCCACGGCTTCTCTCCAAACACCTGCGTTTATATTGATCAGTCATCCGCTTTCCCTCCTTTTGAACTGAAGGGAAGACTTGTCAGCACAGGTAAAAGTGATCAAATCCCCTCATGAAGCCACCGCTCTGTAGTGTGAAATCCTTTACTTGGGAACAAATGTTTGCCCGCAAGTGCTACACTGTGGAGTTAAATGGGCACCAAAACAATTTCCACCATTGAACTTTGGTGGAAATTTTGCAACAACTTTTGTTTTTTCCTCTAATCAGCACTTAAGGCTCCAACAGTGTACCATGGTGCACCTTTTTTAATTGCAAACAACCTAAAAACAGAGGGGGGGGAGAAATCAAGTAAAATGAGAGTGGAGTGCAATAAAAGACACAACAGAGACATGTTTGTGCTTACATTGGCATGTGCACATGTGTGTATTTGCATATGTATGCATGTGAACATTTGTGTCCATGCAAATGCGGGTCTACAGGTCTTTTTCTATGCGTGTGTGTGTGTGTGTGCAAGTGTGTGTGTGTGTGTGGCTGCTCTGAGCCAGCCGTGAGCACAGCCTGCAGGGAAGGGGCCGGGGTTACGGCATCAGCTGCAAGCAGGAATGAGAATGGCTGAGAGTCAGACAGACACTGCCGTGGGTTATTATGTTTGAGTCAGACCAAGCACTCCTGGGAGCACCGAAAATATTGCTGTTACAGTTGTAACATTATCACAACAGAATAAATAAGAGCGGACCCCGGGACACCCAAGGAAAGATTTAAAAAGGAATATATGCATGGGCCAAAACAGAACTGGAATAATTAATTAAATAGATCTCATCACAGCACTCCTCGGCACACTTAATTGAAGTGCGCTAAATGTGGCGAGTGCTTTCAAAATTGAGAGGATGGGTCAATCCGAACCTCTGCACCTCCATAATGAAAGAGAAAAAGGAAGATAATAGCACACATAACCTCAAGCAATTAAAGGGCTCTAGAATGTGGTGAACAAGCTTTGCCCTCTTGGACACTGTTGACCCACGGTGCCCAACAAGGCCCCCTGGGAAATAAGCACTTATTAAAAATGGAGGAACAGCCACAATCCCACCGAGGCTGTAATATGCTATAGAGTAATTTAATTCTACTTACATGTATCACTTCAGCTTCCGCGCCGAGTATGAAGCAATTCAGCATTTCATTTGACAAAATATGACCTGTCAAGAGACGGAATAATAACACAGCTAGATCAGATGTGTGGACATGCGATACGGTTTTTTTTTTTTTTTTGCTGCACGGTTCCAGAAAAAGGGTCCTGCCATTCACGAGGATGGCATCTCGACGTAATTGTCATTTCCTGCGCTATCTTGAAACACGCTGCATCTTACAATAAAAAGCAATACATAAAGAAGCCTCATCTACTTAAGGGATTATTTTGAAAGTCTCTCTTTACCCTCCAACAGACTGATGAAACACACTTCCATGCTTGATTTGATCATCCTTCATAAAGGAGGAGGAGGAGGAAAAAAAAGCATACAGCGGAATCACAAGTCCTGGCATGGGTTTGGGAATATTGGTTGTACCCTTCTCAAGAGTCAGGAAAATCCCTCGGTGTGGTTGCTCTTTCTTTGTGCTGTGTAGCTTCATCGCAAATAAACATACTGTCTGTTATTGTTTTCCCACAAGAACCTCAGAGTTAAAAAAGTATTTTTTTTTTTCTTTTGCTCTTCAAAATGAAATACAGGTCAGTGTCCTACATAAGTTTGCTGCAGTTTCGAAAACATTTTCTGCAGCATATTTCAAGTGTGAGTTGCTAAATTTTGAAATTCACCACAAAGCAGTGTTTTCTTTGTATAGAAAAAAAAAAAAACCCTGCTTGATGTAAATAATGATCATTGTTGTAGATATACGTTTAAGTATGAAGGTGGTGGGCGGGAGGGGGAAAAAAAAGATCTCAAATGCGACCATGAATAAAACAACTGCTGTAGGGGAACAATTTGGGACGTCTGATTTTCTCTGTGGGTGTTGAGATGAATAAAAAAGGCCCTTCTTGAGCATGCATGTGTGGTTGTCTTTGGGAGAGCGGCCATGCCTTGTGGACAGATAAAGGAGTGATAGGACACCGGGGGATAGGGCAAGGACACGTGGCGGCCCGCCCCTGGTCATTGGTGACAAGAGCAGGGGGACGTTAAACACACACACTGGGCTGACTCCACACTTTGATTTAGCGCTTTTGCCTAATGTTACAAAGGGGGGTTACAGAGGCCCACTGGAGATGGGATCAGCAGATCTCACCGACTGTCGTCATAAAGAAGCCCGCGGAGGGCTCAAACCTCGGCTCACATCTGATGCACGAGCCAAGCTAGCGTGCGTGTGTGTGTGCGCGAGTGTGTGAGTGAGTGAGACAGAGAGGGAGAGAAAGAGGGGTGGTCCATAGACCATAGAGAACAATACACAAAGGGCATTTAATGATTCCATATTGATGCTCAGTAAATGGCTTAATTTGTCTGAAGATGCACAGCAAAGGCAGGGCTGTGGTGAAAACTGTATTGACTCAAAACACATGATTTAATACGTATTAATATTAGATGAATAACTCATTAATGGATGCATCAGACAAATCATAATACTGTGTCATAAATAGATTGAGGGCTTTTAAGAATTTATGGAATATTGGATTATTTTCCGACTGTGATAGAGATATACCGGTATTGGCGATAACCGTGATATTTAAAGAATGAAATATTGATATTGTGTTAATGATACACATAATAATATTGTACAAATAATCCAGCGCCTCTTAAATCATTTCCATTTCTTTCTGTTCTCACCCCATGCATTGATTTTTTTTGTTTATCAGTTCATCTGGTTGCCTTTTCACTATCGACGATGTCGTATATGACATAAAAGTATTCTATTTATTGTTTTCTAAAATATCTAGAGCACTGTGGTCTAGACCTACTGTAAAATTGCCTCTGCTGTTACCGCCATGCCCTAGCAGTCGGAGTAAATACGATCCATATGAGCGTTTTTTTACCCTCATACCTAAATGTTATGTTCGTGGTTTTATACATGCCATTAGGCTAACCAAAACGGACGTCATTGCAGTATAGGTTTAGGCAATAAAACAACTTGGTAGGGTTAGAAAAAACGTTGTGGTTTGGGTTAAAATCACTATATTTCAGACATTTAATCACTTCACATCACATGAAGCGAAACGTCCCATGACGCCGAACGTCACGTACTTCCGGTTGTTACGTTCACTTAAAAATAACTTAACTAAATAACTAAATACATTACATTATGTTATATTACTTCTGGCTTTTTGGCGCACAACGCCTAACAATAAAACGTCAATATAGGTCGTAATCAGTGTTACTGAAAAATAGTAATTAGTTACAGTTACTAGTTACCTCATTACTAGTTACTTCCACCAAAAAGGAATGCGTTACTGTGATAAGTAACATTTTAATTACTTTTTAAATGTCTTTCTTTGAGCTTACCTGAAAGCAACAGGAGTTAACGAGGGGCACCTGAACACATCATTAAGTTCAGTCAGTGGCAGGCAGCTCGTGTTTGTTGATTGTTTGATTCTGACTACAAATGTTTCCACACCGTGACTCCAGGACGTGGACGTATGATAAGCTACAGGGATGCAGGAGGACTTTACAGTTATGTTTCTCCATCATCTCCGACTCCAGCAGTGTCCGTGTTGTCTGGAAAACTACAGCTACAAGCTAACTGTCACACCGGTAAGCTAAGCTAACTGTTAGCTCCGTCTTTACACTGCAGACTGTTGCACGCTCTGCTGTTGTAATCCTTTTGAGTTTAATACAGCCACTTTAGAGCATTTAGCTTTAATGCTACCTGCTGCCAAGTACCCAGCCGTAGTTTGCAGTCTGATCTACTTTTGTCTTCATATTAAAGTATTGTATAAATATAAATATAAATATGGCATTGCTGCTCTGACGAGAGGTGAACGTCATGTTGCAGGTACATGAACACAGACTCCCAAACTAACGCAGTAACCTTTCAGTAACAGTAATTTAGTTACTTAATTTAAAAAGTACTGCGTTAGAGTACTAGTTACTGCCCAAAGTAACAGCGTTACTGTAACGTGTTACTTTGTAACTTTACTTTGCAACGTCCCAACACTGGTCGTAATTAATCTGACCGCTAGGGGCGCTAATTCAGTAAATGTTCATATTATTATACATCCATGCATACCGGTCGAGGAAAAAACATTAACTGCTGTCGTTTTCCTCTGGAGGACAGGCTGATCCAAACATGTCACATTATTTATAATTTTATGATTTTTATAGTCCCTGTTGCATACTAATAATAAATAACAACTTTGAACAAGCCAGAGGAATCCAAAGTCAGTTTCTTACCATTTTTTCTATAGATATCGCGATTATATCGCTATCATGAATTCTTTTGGCCACGATAATCATGTAGTGAAAATCTGGTACGGTTACAGCCCAAATACAGATCCAGTCTTATACTGTAGATGCAGGTAAATAATCTGCCCTCTTTTTATTCCAGCTAGTTACTCTCACTGTGGGCTGGGAGCTGATCTCTGCTCCAGACACTTTCAAGTCTACTTAATGTAGCCTACACGGGCTTCACAGGCTGTTTCATGCTCTTATGGAAAACAGGCCTTTGAAATCCCTCAGCAGCCCAATCTTAATCTCATTTGTGAATATGAGCCGAGCCACGACAGGACCAGGAACATCCTCGTCTTCCTAAAGCAGCGTTTCATTTGTCAGGAGATTTGGGGCGGTTGACACTAGAGGAGTGATTTAATTGATTTTAATCACACACCTGAGATAGGGAGAGCGAGGGGGCTGCCCTTAACGATTATTCAGAGGGCCCATCCCATGCTGTATCTCTGCTCTCAGCCCTCTGTTTGTTTTGATACATCAGCATTTTGATGGATAGGACTTAGATTATGAACTTACAAAGCAGTCGGGAATTTTAAACGTGACCTTGGACCCGGCATGCAAATAAGACTCATAAAACCATTGTTCGTCATGAGAAAAGTGCACCAGAACCCAGCACATTTTGGTGAAAAAGCTTTTCTCAAGAAGCAGCATGCAATATGGATTTTCTATTTCCAAATGTTGCTGTCATCTTCCTGACAACGCTGACTTATTATCTGCAGTTGACTGTCTACTCAATGTTTAACGGACACACACTGTGAAAACGTTCCACAGGCAACGCTCAACTTTGTACCGCTTAGAGATGGATTTTTCCCTTTTGCCTCTTCAGGAAGTTGGAGGCTTCTCCCTTCCCTCGGCGTACCACAGTAATTTGTTATGAAAATCTAGACCAAAAGCAGAGGGGAAAAGCAGGACCACGTTGTTGCAAGCCATTAGTTGGGGAAACTGTTTGGTGAACATTATAATGCAAACCAACACAGGGAAAAAATAGAGTGGAAGACAGCCTGGGGAGAGAGATTTAAATATGTAATAAACTAATATTTCATTTATTTCCCTCACATGGGAACCTGACCATTTAGCTGCAGCATACTCAGATCAGATCCCCTTTTCTTTAATGAGTGAAGCCGGCAATTATACACATCTTGGAAAATGTTTGAAAACAGATCTGAAGTAGCCGTGCGAAATATTCCAGTATACAAGTCTGCACTTTATTTTGTTTATTCGTTTCATTTTGTGCACATCAGTTATTATGATTTTTGTCAGATTCTTAATCGGGGGTTTAACTTGGAAATAAAAAAGTGAAATAAAAGTTGCATTTTGCTCCGTATTTTATGATTTCTTTTGGCCTCATTCCGTCATTCACAGCTTTGGTTTCTCCTGTACGCGGATGCACTGTGGATGCCTGTGTTTTATTATCTGATTTTTTCCTGTCTTTTTCTGCTCCGTGTAGAATACAATGGCATTCATTCTTGATGAGGTTGCTGTCACTTTTAATTTCTGTTAGTTCGGGCAAAATGAATGACAGTCGGCCTTGTAATAAATATAACATGCGCTGCATTAATTTTTCAGAGAACAAGAATGGGGGGGCTCCCGTTACTATATCCTTTTCAAATGTTTAGATTTATGGATTTCTCAATGAGTGCAGCTTTTTTTTTCATTTTTTTTTTTTTTCAAACTTTGTGGCAGAAATATATTTCCATCTCATTAATGAGCAATTAAGGAAAAAAGGGGAGTACACATTCAGAATCTCCATACTAAAGGACACATCTTTGATGAGTCTTCATGGCTGTGTGTGTGTGTGTGTGCACATGCACATGTCGGTGCATGTGTGTGTGTGTGTGTGTGTGTGTGTGTGTGTGTGTGTGTGTATCCGCTCATTTCTTTGCATATGTGAAATATTTACTGTTTTTTAATGTAAACACTGTTTAGCTTCTTGAGCAGAGCGTGCATATGAGCACTGTTTGTACACATGAGTTCATCATGATATGCAGTGTGTGTGTGTGTGTGTGTGTGTGTGTTCCCACCTCCCCAGATAGATTCTAATTACTGTTGACTCTTATCCCTGAGTTTGCACTGTTCCTGCTGTCTGGATATCATCATTGACAGGTCCGCTCACCTAACCCTCAGACAGTAGGGGGAAAGCCTCAGCATCACCTCCGCTTGTAGCCGCATCAGCGAAAAAAAATTTTCAGGACATAATGGTGCTTCTCAGTCAACGTTTTCAACCCAAAGTGAGCATAATGATGGTTCTCTAATAAGCCCTTTATCAGCCATCTTTGTACTTTGTTAGGCAGGAAATTCACTCTAGCAGTTTTTATCACCCTGAATTAGTTTGTGTTGAGTCCCTGCTTTATGGCAAAAATAGATTTAAAAAAATGAGAGAGATGAAAACGTTTGGATATGCTCAAAAGAAGTCCTCTCTCAAAGGCAGTACATCCTCAAAGAAGTTGGGGGAATCTGATATTCTTTTTAATGTCTGGAAAGCTGTTGAAGACATGAGCTACTGTATGTCCTTGTAGTGGCTGCACCGTGATGATACATTACACGGGTCCAGGTTAGCCACCGGGCATCCCCGAATATCACATAAAAGTGACACGTTGGACTAAATAAATGCTCATTGTCATTGTTTAAGATAAAATACAGAATTAACGGCTTGTTAGCAACTAAACCGTAGCATCACATGGTGGGATTTGTCACAGATATTTTATATTTTCGTTTAAAAAACGACAAGGTCTTGGCTCCTACTGTGCGGTACACAAAGGTAATATAAACTGGCTGCGCCTGCAATATGCAGGCCGTATTAGAGATATACTGCTCTATGAATTCCATATGCACTATAGTATGAGGCTGCAGTATGTATGAGTTGTAGTAATGACGATACTTCAGCTAGAAGTTGGCAACAATCATTTCAAGAATGTCCGTTTTGATAAGAGGAATCTGGTTGCTATGTGGTGACATTAATTTAGGTTATAATGGCTATAAAAAAAATACATTAAGCATAATTTAGAGACAGGGGGAACTAATAAGAGGGACTAAATCAGTGGCAAGACAATTTCCATCCAGCCTCTTCTTGGAGCAAATGTCATTCATATTTTAACCCCTTATTAGGAATGTCTGCTTCCGAGTCTCTGAATTACATTTTCAGGACTTCCACTCATCTTGAAAGACAAAATCATTTGAATTCTAAAAGATGGCAGACATTGACAGAAAGAGTGAAAAGACAGAGGGAAAATATATATAAATCCAGAGATACTTTTTCTGCTGGGCTTTTTTTTTTTTTTTTTTTTTTTTTTAATGAGCTAAAATCCCCACTTCTTGCCATTTCCCCTGCCTTAATTGATGATTATGTTGTTACACAGTAGAAGCACTTCCCTCTCTCCTCCCCGTCGTTATGATATGGACAGGCAGCTCTTGAAGCTTCAAAGGCAGGATGGAGTGATTTAAGCTCAATTCAGCCATCCCCTGGCCCACAGGTAAAAAACCCTTGTAAACAGTGAATGCTAATTGCTAATTAGCCCTGTGGCTGAATCACACAATTTCTGTTTGAGCTGACCGCTGTTACGGTCCTGCTTAAGGGCATGTTGTATCTCTTTTGACGGCCCAATTAGAAATTCAGCTGCAGAACCATAAGGCAACCTCGTCATGAATATTTAAAAAGACTGCCACAGACGAGCACGAAGGGGGCACTGAACCGCATGTCATGGAGGGAATATTCGGCAAGTAACCACAATCAATAGTCTCTTGATGTTCTCCGTATTAACGTGATGATTGCTGTTTTTCTCGGGCCCGTAATAGAGGAGGACTACAGGTCATGTGATGAGGGGGATGAAGTAATAAGGGTCAGGTTCACACCACTGAATGTCCAAATTAAATCTCCGGTGGACAAGATCCTATCTGACTCGAAACATAGCAGGCACTCAGGAATCAAACTACAGCCTCTGTGGTTCAACTCAATCTGAGGGGACTGGCAGGTCTGTGCCACTGCCGAGGAATAATTAGGCTACTGTCCTTCACAATATGTCAGGCTAACTGGCGGAGGAAATGCTGCGTGCTCTCACTGCACTTTCACTCTGCCGCTGTATGGCGAGGGCTGAATATAGAGGCAGCCACTGTGCTGACTCAGTATCAGGATATTGTGGAACATATACCGTGTCAAATGCAGACACGTCGCAAAGGGCAATAAAGCTATACCATTATCATTGCTGCACAGGTTGGGAGCACTGCACTCGGTGGCGTTACGACGGGCCCCAGTGCACGCTAGTTATTACGAGTTATGAAACACACACACACACATATATTTGTCAGTCTTGACAGATTTTGCGCCCAAACTAGCTACCGTATCGTCTCGTCACATTGGACAACATCAACATATATATTACTCAGTAATCATCATATCTGTATATGACAAAAATACAAATTTACTATTCTTTTTTTAATAGTTTATTTATAGTTTTTATAGTTTATGTAGAATAAGCAGTGATGGAAAAAGTATTCAGATCATTTTCTTAGAAATACCACAGTCTACTGTAAAAATACTAGTAAATGTCCTGAGTTCAAAATGTTACTTAAGTAAAAGTACAGAAGTATTATCAGCACAATGTACTTACAATGTCAAAAGTAAAAGTGCTCATTATGCAGAATGGCTCTTTTAAAAGTCATATAGAATATATTATTCTATTTTTTATCACAAATAAATACATGTAAGCGCATTTTAATGTTTGTCAATGTGGAGCCAATT
>JAOVVB010233975.1:0-10034 GCA_028570985.1 Heterobranchus longifilis | reverse complement strand
TGTGTAGTGTTAGTCACTTTATTTTGCTTTTTAAAAATGTATCGTGTGTGTGCTTTTCTTACTGTATTACCTCCCCAACAGTTTTTAGACTGATAATATTAATAGTCCGTGACTAACAACTCGAACAACTAAAAACTATCAGGATATATTTACCTACATAAACTCCAATGCAGTTCTGTAAGTCACTCTGGATAAAATGCAAAATGCAAAAGCAAGTGTCAACATCACCGGAACATGATGAGTAAGAACAAAAGTGCTTGCTTTTTGCTTTTACGAGCTAACAGAAAAAAAAAATCATGTTCTGATCCTTTATGTTTGATTTTTTTCCCCCTCCTATTAAAGACAGTTGTAAAAGCACCGGTACATCAGCATGACAGAGAATCATATAAGAATAAGAAAAAACAAGACTGAGTAAAAACATAAAAAAAAAAAAACTGGTGAAAATTTTCTTTCCAAACACCAGTAGAATAGTTAATACACAAACCACAGATGAGATGATTAACAGGATGATCTTTCATGGTGTTATTTTAATAGGAAATGATCATTATGATTGTTCTTGAACTACATTTCTTCACGTGGGAAACTACATCTAGAAACGGTGGTTGATATCAAATTCACAGTGTGTGTGTGTGTGTTTGTGTGTGTGTGCGAGCCAGCTGCTTACAAAAGTAATTCGATATGATCAGACATGCAAAGCAGCCAAAAACGACAGTTCAGACAAACTGTCTGTTGGCATTAATTAAAGAAAAATCATACTAATTCTTAAATATTGTTTTTCTACAAAAGGGAAACACTTTCATTTAGTTCACACACACACACACACACAGAAACGTACTGTAATACTGCTCTGTAATTATTTCTTAACATGCATCCACCAGTCTAGTGCATATTTAATATTATTCATAATATTTTGTAATATTCATTTATACAGATAATATCAAGACATACTGTATTATAAATACCAACATTTTTTTTCACAGTCAGGATCCAAACAGCAGTTACTGTATATGAGGTAATCAGAAAAGTGAAGGAGAAAATAAACTGAACATCTGGAAAATATGTACAGTTTATATAAACTTCAGTCACTATAATAATACTAATCATACTTTTTTTTTTGCCTAGCCCAAAAAAAAAAGTCAGTCACAACCCCAAGATTTCATTGACCGTCTTTCGCTTTAATTTCGATTTCGTTGGCTAGACAGTGAATTTTGTAAGAGATGTTCAGGAAGAACCTTCAGTGTTTAATCTCTTTACTCTTTATATTTATCCATTGCAACTGTAGTATGTGTGTGTGCACAAGAGCTGTGAAACATATACAGCCGTCGATTCGATTCGGTTCAGATTTTGTGTATTGTGATTTTAGTACTAAGGATTATTTGCTGATTTTATTGTACATTTTTTTAGAAATAAGAATTTTTTTGTTGTATATTTTTTTAGTGGTTAGCACTGTCGCCTTGCACCTCCAGGGTCCGGGTTCGATTCCCGCCTCGGGGTCTATGTGCATGGAGTTTGCATGTTCTCCCAGTGCTTGGTGGGTTACCCTTGGGTTCTCCGGTTTCATCCAACAGTGCAGATTAGATTAATTGGTGTTCCCAAATTGTCCAAAGTTTGTGAGTGTGTATGTGTGTGTGTGTGTGTGTGTGTGTGTGATTGACTGGCACCCCATCCATGCCTGTATACAGGGTAAATCGATATAGACGATAAGTGAGTAAGAACGAGTGAGTTTTTAAAATTCTGAATCGAAAACCATTTAATCAACAAAAATATCAATTAAATTGCATAATCGATTAAATCGCACAGCTCTAGTGCGCACCGAACTCATTTAAAGGATGTTAAATGTTTTAATTTATCAGTCCATCCGTAAAGTCTTATATCAGCTAAAATAACCCCAAATAATCCAATAGATTGAATCTGTGTTGTATATAATAAGATGTTCCCGCTGTGTTGATGCTTAAAAGTAATAACTACTGCACTTTTAAGCTTACGAAAAAAGCTTGGATACAGAGTTGTGCTTGATACGCAATCTCAGAAACTCAAAAAAATCTAAAAACAATCATTCATTTCATAAAGTTTGCAAATACAGTTATATTCCCTGCAGTAGAATCCTAAACCTCAAGCAGCAGAGAAAACATGATACTGCACTGATGTGCGGTTATTTGAGAGCGAGGATGACGTCGTAGGATTTGCCCGTCCTGCACACCTGGACGTCGCCGAAGCCAGCCGCCGTGAGCATGTGTGTGTAGTGAGACGGCGGATGCTCCTTCCCAACCGTCTGAACCAGCATGTTCAGGGAGAAGAGCTGAGCGATTATAGGGCCTCTGCGGTTTTCAAACAGCATAGCTTCTATGAGCAGAACACCTCCTCCTACACACACACAAACACACACACACACACACAAAGTGTGTGAAAGAAAGTTGTGCAACTTATTAGCACTTATTGAAAGTGAAAGACCCACGAAAACAATACGTTCGTATTCCTGGAAGAGGAAAGTGAGAAAAAGAAAGATGTAAAGATTACACAAAAGATAATCTTTGATATGTTGCAACATAAACTAAACATGGACAAGCATTACATATTTGAAATGAAAAAGGCGGAGCTTTCACATTACTCCTTTACTCCCCGCTTACTGCTTCGAACAAATTCATAACTTTTATAAATGGGATTCTATAAACCCTGTTCTTTCTGTTCATCATTGATCTTGTGCTCCAAAAAGTGTGTTGTGTCACAGAGTGTACACGTCCTTGTGTAGCACTTGGAAGTGCGCTAAGCCAATCAGATTGTCGCCAGATCTTAACATCTTCAATCTTGTGGCCTGAAAAGTGCACAAAAGAAATAAGACACTCCATGTACTGTGGACAGTGTGTCTCAGTCTGACACCAGATGCCAACGTCGCAACACTGTTGTGTATTATTAAATAGATACAAGCGCCATTCAAGTCAAACCGGGACTTTTGATTGCGCACACATTTATACAGTAAGAGTAAAAACTCCCTTTATTTCTCTATATAATCTCCTGCTACACTAATGCACTCATCCCAGTGTTTCACTAAGCGCTTGGACACCATCAAGGTAGAAAGTTTTCTCAATACGCCGGAGCCATGATCAGACCAAACGCCGGCCTCCCAGGAACTCCCTTAAATGTTTACCCACACATGTGGAAATGGCTTGGAGCGAGGTCAGGACTGTACAGGGGATGTGACAATAACTAACTGAGTTCCTGTAACATGCAAGTGGTGTTGGTGAATGATTGTGTGTACAGTTTACACAGACAGATGCGTCAAATGTTTTACTGCAGCTAAGAGTCTCATCACCGTACTGCTCTTAAAGTCTTCGGTAAATGTCAATCGCTTTTACACCTTCGTTCATCACAAGTCCCGGTTTGACTTGAACGCCAAAAAAGCAACACAGTCTCCTACAATGTCAGTTTTAAAGCGAAAAGTGTCAGTTTTATACTGGAGCTCCCAGGGGAGGTCATTTAATTAACAAATGATGTCAGTCTGTGAAAATTGTAAAAGCATCAAAACCACATCCAGGTCCTTGGTGACGTCACACAGACTTAGACATGTACAGGACACAATGTGGCTTCCCGTCTATAAATTGCAAATCTATAGACGTGAACAAAACATCAACGGTACAATATTCTCCGACATGTAGCATCAGCTTCTTTCGCCCCTGTTTGGTGAAGTTACGGCCCCCCGGACAGACAGTTATGTGAGCAATAATACACACAGGAAAAACCAACACATTCAAAATTCATAGAAATCCAACCGGACCTAAAAAAACACTGTAGGGAAACCAGTTCACAGAAACTATTCCTTTAATCTAATTTAATCTAAAGTCTGAATGTATAACTGTAATTAAACTTTGGGTTTGGAATTAAACTATTTTCCTACTCAATACAAATCCAGATGTGATCCTAGACCAATAATCCACAATACAGCTTATGAAGCAACTCTCTTCGTGTCAGTATCAAAGACTTGATGATGTAAGCACCGCCCCATCATGTGATGCAGATTTTCCGGTACGCACCTGAATTACAGGCTGCGTGGATCTTCTTCAACAGCGTCAGACATTTCTCCTCGGTCCAGTCATGTACGATCCTCGCAAGGACGTACAGATCGGCAGAGGGGAGGTCTTCCTTAAAAAAGTCCCCTTTACACACACACACACACACACACACACACAAACTATAAGCATTAGAATAATGTCTGTTTAAACATTCGAGTAAAAAGCACCCAGAAAAAGATCCTTAACGATACCCTCCCAATGTTTGAAAGAAACAGAAGGATATATGAATACCCATATATTCTACCTTGAAAACACAATGCGTTCTTTAGTTTATTAATTATTAATCTTCCTGATATCTGAACCTTCAATCGCATTAAAGCTTAAGGCTCAAAGTCCACACAAACTAATATCGGTGTCATGTTGTGTTTCTGAGCTTTGAGTTTTGTTAAGCTTCTGAACTTTGTTTTCCCTTTTCTTCGCACTGTGTAATATTTATTTTGCGTATTTATTATGCTTTTGGTTAAATACATAATGCATGACGCTTCAATCGCTTCCCTTCTCACCCTGACACGCCCATCGCTCTGGAATCGGCTCCATCGCTCCAAAGTCCAGTCTTTATGATCTCGAGCAAACTGAAGGCTTTTTTCTCCGTGATGAGTCTCACTAACGAGTGGTTTTCCTACAGTATAGCTGTTTAGTCCCAATCCTGTGTGTTTTTGTCACATTGTGTGTGTATAAATGCTCTTACTTTCACTATTAAACACAGCTCTGGTTTTTACTGTTGATTTTTTTTTTACCGTGCAGCGTCACCAAGCGTTTAAATGATCTCCACCATATTTCTTCCACAAAGTTGACGGTTCAGCGCTAACCTTCCCCGTTCTGATAATGTGTCGAAGGGTACCTAACCCAGTTCCAGTTATTTCAAATCTCCTTAGTTTTGCCTGATATAGCTCAATAATTTGACCCTTCTGAAATTGTGATTTTTTTTTTCTTTTCTTTTTGGGCCAGGCAGTGTACATACTGTACAATACATGCAATCAGTTACATAAATATTTGCACTTTGAAAAAGTTATTCTATTCCTGTTATAGTTCATTTAATGGTATTTATATCTAAATTGGGTAAATGGTGTAGAGGATAACATTTTTAAACACCTTAGAAAAGCCCAAAAATAATCGGACAAACTAAGAATGATAAATTCACTTATAATTTTTTTTTAACACCTAATTCTAAATCCTTTTCAGTACACTTTGCACTACACGCAGAGTGGTAATTGTCTGCCAGCTGAGAAATGCAGATCGCCTGGATCCTGGTCAGGTGTGTGTGTGATTTGGCCATTGTAGAACCTCTTCTTTGCCATGAATAGACTTTTAGGTTGATTCAAAGAACCTTCCCAGTTCTTAAGTTCTAAAGCATTAGGTTCTAGTCCTACACTCTGCAGAATCCATCCTGCTGACCAAGGCAGTCACATCATCAATAAATACAGTCCAAGCGTGACATTTCCTCTGGCACCCATACAAGCGCTAGCGTTAAGACGGGAAGGTACTGTACTGTACGCTTCGGGTCATGAGCAGTTTCCTGACTCTTATCTTTCCATCATTCTTGTACAAGTTTATCTTTGTCTCATACTGTATTTTCCTTTAACGTACAGCTAAGCTCTTTTCCAGATGTTTTTAACCGCTTATCCCGTTTTTGAGGCTTAACAACTTGAAGTGTGAACTTACTCTGGTGAAGAAGGCGCAAAATAATTATTTTGTCATGGTCATCTTCTACGGTGATCTTCTGTGGACTTCCAGACTTCTGTGGTGTTCTTTTGCTCAATAGTGAATTCAGTCTTTTGACCAAACCTAATCATGGCCTCCACTATTAGCAGTGCCAGCTCTTTGGACTTTGGAGCAACAAACTGTCTAATTACTTTTGGTCAGGGTCGTATACAAATATTGTACTTCCTACAGCATTCAACCAATCTGGATGTAAGCACCCTGAAATTAAAGATGAAAGCCTGCACTTTGAGATCTTTTTTTTTTTTTTTTTCCCCCATCACCAGCATGGTGTGGTAGACAACGTCTCTCAATGTCCAAATGTTTATGGACCTGACAGTATTTATATACTGTATACACAGAGACATGCACATATAATCCCATACACACAAAGACTTAAACACAACCCCTACTGCTGAGTTATGAAACACTACGTGGCCTTGTCCCTTTTCACTCTCCTCAGGATTGCTGACACCAGTGAGGAAGTGTTATAGCCCCCAAACTATGGAATGTAATCCCCAGGGTCGTCATTTTATATGAATTTTATATCTATTTTAAAGTCAACTTAAAACATGCCCTTTCAAAAACAAACAGACAAATAATTTTTTTTTCTTTTCTTCTTTCCAGTATCTGTGCACACATGTTTTACATACATGCAATACATCATGATGATGATGATGATGATGATGATGATTATTATTATATACTGTACTGTATACACAGTTGTAGGCTCAGTGGTAGGTGTTTCGCCTGCCATGCGGAAGGCCCGGGTTCGATTCCCAGCCAGTGCCCAAACCCCAACCACTAGATGCAGTGCCGGTCCTAAGCCCGAATACAATGGGAGGGTTGCGTCAGGAAGGGCATCCGGTATAAAACCTGTGCCAAGTTGTAGTGCGGACTGGATACTCCGCTGTGGCGACCCCTTGTCAGGAGCAGCCAAAGGACCAACAACAACATACCTGAGTAAGAGTCATGACTCAATGTAGCCTTTTACCTGACCGTGGAACTGGGCTGGTGCTGAAATGTCCATATATGGCAGGGTAACTAATAGAAAACGTCTCTCAAAAACAAGAAAGAACAGTCCCAAAAAAAATCCAGCAAAAAGAGAAATCACTGTCCAAGAGAAGAATTCCGCACAAAAACAAGGACAGTTGTAGTCCAAAGCAAGCTCAAGTCACAGTTCAGAAAATCTGTCCCAGAGTCCTCCCTTTGGAGATGACAAAAACAAAAAATATTTTAAAGACTCTTGAGGCAAAAAAAACCCTGTTACACGTCCAAAAGGTCCACCATAAAATCGATGGAGCAAAAATGAAAAAATAAGTCTCTCAGCAAGGGCGTAAGACCCCCCCAAAAAAAAGATCCGTCAGCAAGAAATCTACAATGCCGTTCGCGTCCACACGGCGGCAGCAACGTGTCAAAACAGCATGTGGAGAACTTTCTCGAAACAACAGCTGCAAAACAATTAGCCATTGCAATTAGCCAATAGCAATTTCTGGAGTCCACTTCTCTTTTTTTTGTAGCGCGGAGATACTGACTGAATAGTTTCACATGTGTCAACTGTAATAGAGCGCAAACTCACTCTTCAGAAAGAGACAAACACTCACGCAGCACACTTTCAGCAAACGCGGTGAGCGACGCCCCTTTCGTATCAAGTTGGTGTTCAGCTCGGTCACACAGCAATTTTCACTCCTTCAATATAGCCGCAGCAGCTCAAGCTCGGTCCAGCTCCTCGGCAGCTCACCTCGATACTCTCTTACTGCAGTTCCCATACAAAAATGAGTCATGAAAAATCACTGTCTTACTTCTCTCGCCACTATGACACTCTCCGTTGCTTCCGTTTTTTTCACGCCGCTCAAACACACACACAACTGTCGCTCCTCCTCTGCCTCGTCTCTGTTCCGCCCTGCCTCACGTTGCTTCCGGACTCAGCTTCTTTTTTTTAAAAAAAACCCTTCAACATAAAAGTACTTGAATACCTCCACACATAGTCTGGATGTGAGTGCCCGAATGCTTTGGTACCTTTTTCCAGATGGCAGGAGGGTGAAGAGTGAGTGTATGGGTGTGTCCGATCAGCCAAAATGGTGGTGGCTTTGCAGATGCAGCATGTGGTTTAGATGTCTTCAATAGAGGGAAGAGAGCCCCAGTGATGTACTCTGCTTTCCTCACTACTGTTGGGTCTTGCGGACCGAGATGGCACAATTCCCAAACCAGAAAGTGATGCAGCTGCTCAGGAAGCTCTCGATAGTCCCTGTATAGAAAGTGGCAAGGATCTGTGGTGGAAGCTGCGCCTTCCTCAGCCTTCTCACAAAGAGAAGACATTTTGAGAAGACATTTTTTAAGGCTTTCTTGTGCAAGGAATTGATGTTGAGGGACCAGGTGAGGTTCTCCTCTAGGTGGCCAACCAGGAATTTGGCCGCTCCGTGTCCTCCTGACGTCAACAACCATCTCTTTTGTTTTAGCAACGTTCAGAGCCAGGTTGCTGTTCCTACACCAGACCATTAGCCTCTGCGGAAGCTGTTCAGTGCATCTGGAAGGAAGCCTTCACTGTCACAGGCAAGTGATGATGCCCTGTAGTTGGTGAACTGAAGTGATGATGCACTGTCCCTGAAGTAGTTGAGGATTCTCTGGACATGTGCGCGCTTTGCCTCTCTGATGGCCCAGGAAACTTAGGCCCTTGCTGTTCTTAGGGCCACCTTGTCCCTCACTCTGCTGACGGAGTCTTAGGTCTTCAGAAGTGCACGCTCCTCCGCAGTAATCCACGGTTTCTGGTTGGTCATGATGAAGTTCTTGAAGACAGTGACATCATCGGTGCAATTGTCGATGTACAGTAGGTAGACAACCAGAATGCCTATTACCATCGTGCTCACCGCCGTGGGAAGACGGCAGCAGCCAAAATAAATCAGTTGCAGTTTAAAGTCATTCGTGAAATGACCGCCAGGTGACGCAAAGTGACATTTTTCACTCTACGTAGTTTTAAATATAATTAAGTCATAAAAAAAAGTCTTAACAATATGTTGTATCGAAGAAATACTACAGTGATTGTAATTTTCACATCTGAGAACTTTATACAACAAAAATGAAAAATCTGAACCAGAGATATTGATATTTATTGTATAATAATGAGTCAAAAAAACAAACATTGGTTAAATGTTGTTTGGACAGACGATCAAGTTCACTAGCTGATCATTTTATTTGTACAAAGAATGAACTGTTATATAGCCTATCTCTGTTTGTATCTGTTTATTGTTATTTTAAAAAATAAATTCAAAAATACATCAAACTTTAAATATAGAAATAACTAGTAAAATAGCCTTTCAGAATAAAACATTACAATAACTCAAAAAAGACGCACTAAAAATGTTGTGTTGTTTCTGTAAGCACATCGTTGGGTGGTTTATGCTGGGTCAAAATTCTGGGTTATTTCGGGTAATTTAAACACATTGTTGTGTTGCTCATGTTGGGTCATATGAGATGTAGTGAGTCATTTACAAATGAACACCTGGTTAGGTTATTTTGACCCAACAACTGGTTTATTCTTTATTCTCTGTTTTCTCCAAATGGTAGCCTGCAAAATGTTTAAAATATTACTGTAGTTTTCGGAGATTTGAGCTTCAGTACATCTCTCGGCGCTCTGCGCATAACACCGGCCCAACGCAGCCTCGGAAAGAATTTCTAATGGTGGGCTATTGTTGTTTACATACAATATTTGTTAATTTAATTTAAATGAGGTTTGGGCTCGGGGTTTGGTATCTGTAACCGGTTCGAGCCTATTTGCACGGGTGGCACCATGAAGCACAGACACGCGGCGACGTCTTACGGGAAAAGGGATAATTTATTTAGGTAAAATAGGGAAGGAAAGGGTTAAAGGAGAGAGAACGGAAAGAAAGGGGAAGGGATGAAGTGCATGTGCAGGTCCGCGGGCTGTGCCATGCTGGCATACGGGCACACAGCTGGTGAAAAGTGGCGGTGGGCAGAGTGGCAGAACGGAGCACGTGGAGGCAGCGCGCCTGCACGGAGTGAAGGCGCCGCGGGAGGGTGAGGATCAAAGGGCGGAATTCCAGTGTCCTGTTTAAAGTCCCTGGGCTGCGTCACATCGCCCCACTCGCATGCCACTCTGTCCTGCTCCACCGCATCACGTACTTCCCGGACTAAACTTCACGCCTTGCTTTTATAATGCGGAGCAAGCCCGAATTCCTAACGTTAATTATCGCCAGCCGGCCCGAATAGGCGGCTCCGTCCCTTTACATACCTGCCGCCTATCTAGGGAGC
>JAOVVB010233974.1:0-10035 GCA_028570985.1 Heterobranchus longifilis | reverse complement strand
CCACTGTACACTCTCTCTTCACACACTTAAAGACACACACACACACACACACACACACGCACACACACACACACCCCCACACACACACACACACAGACAAACACGAACACGAACACGTATACATGCATTGTGGTTACTGTATTAAATCCCACATTGTGAAGAAAAAGATAAGAGAGTGTGTGAAAGAAGTGAAGAAGGAATATTAAAGTGAGAATAAAACAGTGGAGAGGAGCAAACAAGAGCACAGAGAGCTGTGAGACAGAGGGGGTAAGAAAGAGAGAATAAAGCAGGGGAGCCTTCTCTTTCCTTAAATACTCCTGCTGAGATGCTGCTCCGCTGATCAAACGGCGAGAGAGGAGAGGTGAGGGGGCGCGCGTAGGAGGAGGAGGAGAGAGAAAGAAAGAGATATAGAGAGCAGAAGAAAGGGATAGAGAAGCTGCTGAACAGAGAGAGAGAGAGAGAGGGAATAAGAGGAATTGTGGGAGCCGTCAAATTAGAATTGTAAGAGGTGTGACGGCACGGACAAAGATTTGACTTCGACAAGATATTAGTGCCCCTCTCGGCTCCCCAGCTGTCCGACTCCTTTTATAATGTGTCAGGTTTCATTTCATCACATAGAAGTCGGTCACGTACCTGAAACAGCAGCAGAAACACTGTCATCAGCCCACTGGCACTCTGCTGACGTCAATGACAGTGACGACCGCCATCTTAGGGAGACAGAGAGGGAGACACAGTTTAAGAGTGCTGTGTACCTGCAGAAAGTGTACTCACACTGTGTGCATGTGTGTGTTGTTTGCGTGCATATGACAGCTCTTTAAAAAGCCTAATAGAGTTTGTACCCCAGTGGACTCAGCATCATCCGCGCACACACACATTTATGCACACACACATTCATGCACAGACTGGCCCGAAGTTCAGGCTTTAACTTAAGCTGACAGTCAGAACACACACTTCTCTGAAAAGTAACATTGGGTGATATCGCTGTGAAAACACACACATTTCCTAAGCATTTTGTCATGAAAGCAGATTTTTGTCAAGAAGGAATGCGACGAAGGAGAGAAAGTTAAAAAAAAAAAGAAACGCTGTGTAGCACAGTTGTAACTCAAACAGCCATTTTTGGAAACACTTATTATAAAAGTAAATCACTTATCATCAGTAATTAATGCATTAATAAATGCATGACTAAGCACGAATTACAGCTTTTTTTGGGTCGTTAATACTGAGTTTACTTTTTCTCTTCACACATTTAGCACCACAACACTCTATGTGGTCTAAACTGTGAATCATTTTTGCTTTGACACAAAAAGTGTTTCCGTGACCAAATCTTTTAAAATTCATGAACTCTTTTTCTCACCAACAAAACTCACCAAATGTAGCTGCAGTTTTCTACACCCTTTTTTTTTTTCAAACCTTATAAATTGTTTCATGAGGTTGACGCATGGGTGGATTTACCGAACGGGCCCAAGGGCTCAGGGGGCCCCTAAGCCAGAGCCTCTGTGTAAAGTCGGTGTTATTAACTTTGCATTTCTTGTCGCATAGTTAAAGGGCTTAGTCTGTCATGTCAATAACAGAGCTCCAGAAGTCCCACTGAAAAACTGAAGGAACAGTCTAAACATCAGCTGTGAAGATGTCACAAGGAAGAAACCAAACTATTGTGATACATATAAGTATTATAAGTGTTTATCCCCTCAGTTTATCTGTACAACTTCAGAGGGGCCCCATGCAATATGGGCCCCTCCATAAATCCAAAAAGCAAGTGCAAAACAAGGGGTCCTATGGGGTCTCTCAGAGGTCGTCTTTTTTTTAAAAAAAAATTTTATGTTTTGTGGTGTATTACTTGACTGCATGTATGCTCCTTTTTAAATATGTTTTAGTGTCAGGTCTTACTCTGGCTCACCAGATGTACAGTGTGGGCATAAAGCCTGCGATCAGGCGCGTCTCCCACGCAGCATTCTCCTCCCCTGCTGCTATCACCAATATTTATTTTTGCAAAGGCTCTGTCATTGCACGGCAGCAGATGATTGTGATTGGTTTAAAGAACTACAAACAAGCCATAGCGATCACACACAGGACTTCCACCCAGGAGTGTGTGTGTATAACATGATCGGCACATGTATTTAAAATGGAACATGGAAGTAGGGATTTTAATGCAATCTCTGTGTTTTTTTTACGGACCACACCAGGTTGTTTTGTTGCCTAAACCTAACTAAGTATATTTGTAGCCTGTGTATCGCACGACTGGCACATGTATTTAAAACGGAAAACATGTATTATAGCTATGCGAACTGTTGTGCATACATTTTTATATTCGTTATACGACCCGTTTATGAGACTGCGTTGAGCAGAAATGTTAACTTGTGCAGTTAGGCCTTGTGTGTGAAACAAATAAAATAAATAAAAAAACAGCTAGGCCCTGTAGTTTCTAGCAAACGTTACTCAAACAGGAGGAAATAGTGCATTTGTTAGGAACTATTTTCATTATTAAGACACATCTGGTGCTCTATAGGACGGAGTATGTGGGATTTACTCAAACTAAACGAACATGTTGCCCAGTAGAACGACGTTTTGTATTTTTTTGTGACATCAGTGCAGCTCAGTGGCACAGAGGAATAAGTTATATCAGACTTAAGCTACACAGACAATACAATATGGATTACCCTATTGGGTTGGCTGGAAATGTTTCAATATTTTCTTACATAGACCAAAAGATTGATCGATTCATTTAAAAAAAACAGTAATTAGTTAGTTGCGGCCCTTTTTTAAAATTCCATTACCATTTATACATAATGAACTCTTTGGACAGTTTTGAAAGTATCTTTATGTAACTGTGGATCCAGAGATAGAGAGTTGTTTGACAGAAGGAGACTGATGAGGAGTATGTGAGCGTGCCGTGGGAGAAGACTGAGAAGAAGAGCTGTCGTCTCAGAGGAGATTCGGGCCGCTGTAATTGATGTACATATCCGTTTCAATCAGTACATAGTTAAGTCAGACTTAAATAAGACTTAAAGGGATAGTTTGGATCTTCTGAAGTGGGGTTGTATGAGGTAATTATCCATAGTCAGTGTTTTACCAGATGGTGGCCCCCAGTTTGGAGAAGTCCTGACACAGAAGATAAGGAATGTACTGCTGTGGACGGGGCCCAGGTGCCAGGTGCCAGGATGAATTGAGGGGACTGTTAAACTAAAATTATCATAACTTTGGGGCATTATTTAGCTCCCTTCCTGACGAGCTATCAATGGATTCCTTACGTCGTCTACTTTCATATATCTTCTCTCTAGCTTTACAACTGAGCCTGGTATAGCCTCTGAAAGACAGTATATCGGCCTGCCAGATCATAATGAGGTAAACAAAGGGGGCAAAAACTAACCCCTTAAGCCCCCTCCAACCACCAGTAGACCAGCAAATCCCGTGTACTGCGAGGTAAAATTACTGTTTTTGTCAAAGGAGTCTGGTGGCTTTGAAAATAGTGATATATAACAGCTTCAGTTCTCCGTCATAAAGGGCTGTTTGACTGCAAAGTAAAGCTGTGAAAATATTCTAAATAGAGTGTAGACTTAATATTGATTTTTGTAGGTGGTCCTTTTTTAGGTGGCCCCATCCACAGCAGTACATTGCTTATCTTCTGTGTCAGGACTCCTGTCTGCTTCTCCAAACTGGGGTCACACTGATCGCCATCTGCTGTAGGTAATACACTGATTGGATACCTCATACAACCCCACTTCAAAAGATCCAAACTATCCCTTTAAAACTCAAAATAAGTGCCCTATGTCCTCACTTGGATTCAAGCCATCGTGAAGTAATTGTGAGACCCCGCAGCCTAATTAATGTTTCGCTTTACATACTTTACTTAATGATCTTAAGTTAGATTTTCATTTGCCAAGTATGAAATCAACTCATTACCCGCCTTAATTAGCATGGACCCTCATGAGTTCATGTGTCATGCGTTTATTCATACATTAATTCATGCTGAGTCTTGTACTTATTAATGCATGAATTAGAGTTAAGTCACGTACGCTTATATTAAAGTGTTTTACTTTACGGACCGTTTTCAACAGAGCGTGAAAGCCAAGGAGCAGCTGTCCTTTTTCAGTGAGGTCTGACTTTGAAAGGTGGAAGTCAGCCATAAATAAGGAGATCATCACTCTAATACCACATTGAGATACTCACTTATGTATTCTGAATTCATAATTCAAGCAGCACAAAAGCCTTTGTTTAACCATTAAAGACCAACCCCGCTGAGTAAGGTGGACTTCCACCAATAACACACGGAGCATGAGTTCATTGTTTTAGAGCTGGTCTGAAATTACTGTTTCCATCTAAGTGTTTTATATCTATACAAGGTCTTTTAAGAGCTGCAACAGTTGGTGGACTAATCGATTAGTCGATCAACAGAAAAATAATCGCCAACTAATTTGATAGTCGATCATCGTAATAGTAATTTTTCATGCAAAAATGGCAGAAAATGCATTTTTTACCCTCTCAAATATGGAGCTTTTCTCTGTTTTCTATCATATTAAACTCAATATCTTTGGGTTTTTGGACAAAACAAGACATTTAAAAACATGACCTTGGATTTTGCGAAACTGGGATGGACATTTACTATTTTCTGACATTTTATAGACCAAACGATTAATCGATTAATCAAGGTAATAATCGGCAGATTTATTAAATATTGAAAATAACTGTTAGTTGCAGCCCTATTAATGTGTGCAAACAGTTAATAAGTAAAAATGTATTTTGAATGACTGTGAATCAAAGAAGTCTGACGTAGGTAGCTGATTGATAATTGAGAAAACCTCATTATGTGGCTGTAAAATTAATTTTCCATGCATCCACCCTTCCGCTTTATTCGGGTCAGAGCAGACATGACTTCCACTCAGCAACGTCCCTGGAAACTTCCTCCAACTTCTTCCAGATGCCCCTGTGGGATTCCTGGGTGATGTGATGTTAACTTGTCAGGAGAGTGAACACAGATTTCTCTCTCTGAGGGTAAAAAGACTGAAGGCTCATCATAGCAGCGACCCTGGCACCTCACACTCTGACAAGAAACCTCAGGGAAAACAGGGATAAGCCGTTTCTAAAATCCACAAAACACATTTACACAGGATTATCAAATTCCCTGGACTTCTCTCTTATCTGCGTGAGGAAAAGCTGTTGGTCCACTGCTCTGTGGCCGGAACAGATTGAACGTAGTTCCTCCTGAGTCTCGAGATCAATGTTAGTCTTCTTTACAGGCTTTCCCAGGGAGGCTGAAGGCCAAAAGGCCGATTGGATGGCGAGCACTTCTGTTCTGGAAATTGCTCAGACACCCTCTTATTTTCAGCCATACATCTCCTGAATGCCCTAGGTCTCTAGTTTGTGGTTGTAAAGTTTCATGAGGCTGTGAGAATCCTAGAGGTCACAACAGGTCATTTTATACAGTGAAGTCAAGTTTTAAAATAGCAATGAAATGGCTGAGGACTAACATCACCACACATCAATACAGCTGGGCTCATTGAATCCACAAGAGTCTCATCTTTCCAGTCTTATCCAATTTATGTAATTCATACTGGACCCCAGTATGCAGTAACATCATATTTAGAATAGGCAAAAAAAATAATTTATACTGCATGCAAAGAGCTGCATGGTTTTTGTCGAAACCTGCACGGCATTAGCATAAAGTGCCTGAAAAAGGGGAGACTCGTGTCGTGGAAACCCATAGATCCCATTTCCATTCAGATATCTTCAGGTCAAAGGTCAAGGGACTCCTTTGAAAATGGCCATGCCAGTTTTTCCCTCGCCAAAATGTAGTCTAACTTATTCAGCTATTTCCGACAATCTAGCAGAACATGGTTGGTACCAATGTGGATTCATTTTGGTTATCAAGTTTCACGATACCAGTATCTTCACTGCACTGACTCACCTACTGCTAACATTACAGTGCTACAGTTTCTTACATTCCTGTGTTTGAATTTGTAATTTAAAATAAACAGACCCAGCAAACATAACACAGCAGTGGCACCATACAAATGTAATATAATAGACAATATCCACAGTTCACATTCTTTGTAAAAATGCATTATACACTTCAGCCTTCTTGGACATCTTCTAAAGTTGAAGTCTTTTTAGTACAAAATGAACACCCCTCCATTACAGCTCAGCAAGAAAACAATGTCTGATGAAATGCAAAGACTGTAACTTTAATAAATACCAACTTGATTTAACTCAAACTGTCAAAGCCTCATTTTAGCTTTGGCTAAACTTCACAATACATTTCTACACGTGGATCTCTTCTGTTCGCAGCCTGCTCGGAGAAGAGGAATGATGACAGCGACGACCAATAATTCTTTCAATATACATAAAGGCACGAGTATCGTATTAAGAGAGGGATGAAAAATTCAGAACTCTTCCTTTAAGCACAACAGGATGTCAGCATAAATCTCATCCTCCCCCGCACCTTCCACTTCCCACAGGTGTAATTTCATGAGGAGACAAGGAGACTTGTCAGCCCTAATATTTCATATAAATCATTTTACCCCCCTCAATTAACTCTATAGAGTGTCCGTGGCAATCAGACCTCTCCTGAAACGGATGAGAGAAAGAGAAACAGACAGACAGAGACTCTGCAGCCGGTGGTTCAGAGGCATACATCATGGTCGCTCACACAGCAGAGCAGTAACTTCATTAGAGTGAAAGTTTGAGGACACTTGAGTAGTAGATGGATGAGTGGATACCTTTCACAGTTAATAAGCAAGCTGACATTCAATAACTACAGCTATACTTGCAGCTGATGTCAGATGTTAGTCATAACCTGCAATAGGCCTATATGTCTTTTCTGGCCGCTTGAGGGCAGCGGAAACAAGTCGTGAACACCACTGACACACCGTCACCTTTTAAGTGGTGATGTTTCGTGATGTGCCGAGGCTTCGGAGCACGTGGCGAGAAATCCAGGACGTTTTCCATGAAGCGCGTATCGAGGCTTGTATCGTTTGACACCAATGACGTTATTGATGACAAACGAAGGCTCGCTGCCCGTCCGTACCACGTGACTGGTTTATATTTCTGTTTATATTTCTTTAAACCAATCACAATCATCTTGGGCGGCGCTACGCCCCGGCTGCAGAGAAGGGACTTTGAGAACCACACGGAAGGAAGGAGGTCTGTATGTATGAGGCTTACGTACCCAGCCAGACTAACAGCAATAACCCCAATATGAAGGACCGCCTTAAAGACTTTGGATTGGTTCTGCAATGCAGGGTTTTTTAAACTCTCTAATTGTTACCACCCAGTTTTAGTAATGAAACCTGGGAGAAGGTCCTCAGTCTCTAGTTGAGGACTAGTCTAGAGACTGAGGACTGAGTCTAGTATTCAGAAACTGTGCATTTAAACAGATTTCAGTATGGTTGTGATGTCACAACTATACTATATATAGTTAGAAAGTGCTGCTACAGTTCTGTTACAGTTATTGCAGGCTGTAATGATGGTGCAGACTGGGCTTTTCGGGAGGGGGCGGGGCTTAAAGAGACAGGCGCTAAAACAGAGCAGTTCAGACAGATGGTGAACACAGGTATATTTCAGACAGACAATATGAGGAAAATGACGTGTTTTTTTAACATTAAAGCATGTAAACATGTTGTAGTCGAAACCCAAAATACAAGTATGAACCTGAAAATGAGCAGAATATGTCCCCTTTAATCCCTATTGGCATTGTGGTTTTTCATCAGGGGGCCTTATATGGCCTCATAGTTCCTTGGACATGTACACTGTTTCTTAAGACTGTAGCCTATTTTCTGCTGCCAATAACTTGTTTTGACGTCTCTTCCTGTCAAACAAAAAAACCTGGAAAAGGCAAAATGTGCAATTTTTGTAACACGAGTGGGCTGCTCTCATAACATCCACAAGTTTACCTTCACGTCACTTCTAGTGCGATCAGGTGCCTCCTCAAATAGATCAACCCTGGAGTTCCAACAGTGTGTGTGTGTGTGTGTGTGTGTGTGTGTGTGTGTGTGGTAGGTGGGGGTGCGGTAAGGGGGAGCAGCAGGGTTTGTGGGGGCGTGGTGCTCTGCATTGCGCGTTGCTAAGGGCAAATTTGGCATATAAACGCAAAATGAGCAGCAGTCCCATGCAGCCAGTGGCGCACAGAGCCAGCTGAGGAATTCAGCAGGTACCTATAGACATTTCTGAGCTCTCTCTCTTCCAGCGTGGATGTACAGTGTGAAAGAGAACCGACTGTCTGCACTCATTTTGTATGATGGATGGAATTAAAGGCTCCCAGGACTGGAAAACTGTCACTCTGCAATAATCTGAAGGCATTCTGGCGTCTGGAATATTGCACCTGGGAGATATTTTTGATCAGTTTGGCAGAATTTAAAGGTAAACTTGCACTTTAAATTACTGACCAATAAAAATGACCTGTGTGTGTCTTTGTTGCTCACAAGCTTAGCAACCTTATCTCACATCTTGTCTTTTAAAATTATTTTTCACTTCGATTATGGAACTTGTTGAACTAGTTTTTGTGAACAAGTTAGTTCTTGAATGGATCATTAAAAGATTAAGTGCATGGTATCAGTTTTTATAGCTTGTCAGAAATGAAAATGCTGCAAGCCTCCATCCAGTTGCATGTTACAGTGCACACTGCACATACAGTACAGTAACTCACGTATGCACACTCAATCTCGTGCTCTATAACACGTGTGAAAACTGAGTTTACACTGGTCCTACTGTGTGTAGTGATGCAGTGACCTGCAGATGCACTCAGGCTGCTGAAAGCTGTATTGGCCTTACTGTTTGAAGTGAAGTCCCCTATAATTACAGCATTATTTAAACCAAGACAGAGGATAGATTCAAAGTGCCTTTGGGTTCTTTTATAAAGATGCTGTGGTGTTGGAAATCTCGCTAAGAAGGGAGAAAATTACTTATGTAAATGTAGCCTGGAGTTGATGTTCTTCTATTTATTTTTTTTAAAGTGCCAAATAATGATCTAATGAGCTAATAATGAGCTGTGCATTGATGTTTTAAACAGCTGCATGGAAACTTTCTCATAAGCAGAGTGAAAGAATAAAAGCTGAAAACTTTCCACACAGTTTTGTTTTGTGTTTGTAATTTTATTTAACTTTGATTTAGGTGGTGTAGCCTAATAACATTAGTCAAATTCACAGTGAGTTAAACTAGCTCAACTAGATCATTTTTAATTATACAATTACACAATTTGACTAACAACATAGTCAAGCAACTGAATTGAATGAAATAGCATGTAAGCTAATTTGCAAAATTTTCAGGAAGTTAGCACAAAATACTAACTTAGCATAAAATGCTAACTTCCTGTGGTATACAGTGCATGCAGTCTGTATGAAGTCTTGCCGCAAAAGTAAAGATTTCTCAATGTATGTCAACTTACTCAAGAGGCAAATTCTGGACCAAAAAAAAACATTTCACAAACAGGTCGGAGATCATGGAGGTTCCCATGGGAATGAATGGACTTTTGGTCGGCCCGCATACGTAGGCCGACACACAGCTGTGTGGAAACAAGGCGTTCTGCTTAAACATGCACTCTATCTGTTTTGCAGACATCCAAAAGAATTCTTCATTCAGCAGCAGAATTTTCCCCGTCATGAAGAGGTTTCATCCTTTCCCGGGCTGGGTTAGAGCGGCGAGCTTATTCCTGTGTTTGACCCAGACCGTCCTGGCCATGGTCCTCACCAACTCCACGCAGCTCGAGTCCATCCTGGACAAGTACAGGGACAAGGATGAGGAGTGGTGGAGGGCCAGGTCGAGAGGGAAGAGGGCCATCAGCGAGGGAGACATGCACCTCATCCTGGACTTGCACAACAAGCTGCGGGGTCAGGTCTACCCTCCTGCCTCCAACATGGAGTACATGGTAGGTGCTGAGGACACCGCTGTTGGTCGTATGCTGCTTTCAAATGCAACTCGTGAGCTCGTGGTTACGACGTGTACACGATATGCTTGGCGTTGATGTGGTTAAGTCGTGAGAACACTGCTGCTATGTAACGACAACATAGAAGCCACCAAGGCTAACAATTTAGCAAGCTAGCAAGC